>CAHIKZ030000346.1:287500-410000 GCA_903632075.3 Acanthosepion pharaonis
TTCGGACGTGCTAGGAACGATTAAAAATGGAAAAAATACCCCCAAAATACTTTGACCTTTCCTCTTAATAATAAACACTTAGGCGATAAAATTTTGTTTTTCGTCCAAGTTTGGCGTCTTTTTCACCATGCTATGCTCTTTTTTAGCGATCTCGTGGAGGTACCTATATATATATATATATATAATATATATATATATATATATTGATAATTAAGGTGTGCAAAAGTAATGATTCCTTACATTTATGCTCTGTATTTGTATTCTACTTGTTGCCAGTGCAAATGTAGAAAATCAAAATGTCACATGTTCATTTTGCTAAGCTGCATATACTGCAGTCAACCAACGTAGGTCATTGTGCATGCAAAAGGGGTGCAGTTAGCGACTAGATTTTGAAAAAATATGCCAAGATGAAAAGAACTTCCTGAAGCTTTAAAAATGAAAAAGGCAATAAAAAGCTATCAAAACGATTTTGAGTGCACGTCTCTACCGGATGACAAAAGTATTTATGAATGGAAGGCATTTGGTATGACGGCATCACAAACAAGAAATGGCCGTCTGCGAAAAATTACTGTAAGGCCAAGTAGATATCTAGTTTGGCAAGCTCTGGCGAATCCTGCTGTGCTATCCACATTTCTCAAAGGATCTCTAGACAATGTCAGAATCAATGTGTATATGCCTACAATGGTACGAAATCTAAAGGAAGCTGTTCTTCATGGCAGAATGCCTAAAAAAGCCACTCCTTATGAAAAAGCACAAGTTTGGAACAACTATGTCAAAGCTCATATTAATAAGCTAGAAATATTCTAGCAAAAGGTTTTATGGTTGGATGAGACCAAACTCTAGCTTTTTGGGAGGAATGATAGGCGGTATGTCTGGCGAGCTCCTAATACAGCTTTTGAAGAGGAGAATTTAAAGCCTACAGATAACATGGTAGCGGAAGTATTATGATTTGGAAACAGAAAAACAGTACGCATTGTTGACAGCACAATGGTCTCTGCAAGTAACCAAGCAATTTTGAAAAAAGTGTCTTGTCTTCAATTTGAAAGAATGGGTTAAAAAAAAAAAAAAAAAAATCTAAGTCTTGGAACGGCCCAGTCAATGTCCTGATCGAAACCCAATTGAAGATCTGTGCTTTAAATTAAAGATAATACATGCTAGAAACTAGGGTAATATCGAGCAATTGTGGGATTTGGGGCAAGAAGAATGGTGAAAAAAATGATGCTCACTACTGCCAAAATCTTTGTAAAGAAAAAGACTGGTCAATGTTATCACCACAAAAGGAAGCATCACCAAACATTTGATGTCAGGGGTCACTTACTTTTGCACATCTTAATTTTTAATTAATATTTTTATCCTTTCTTAAGAAAAAAGAAAAAATTGAATATATATATATATTTTGGGAGCACATTATTATTTAAAAGTTCTTTGGATATTTGAGTAAACAAACACTTTATTTTTTTTTCTTTGAAATGGTTAAAATAAAAGGAAAACATGCTAGCAAAAGGTCAGACTTTCAAAAGAACAGTACTATCCCTTCACACCGCTATTATTTTAACTACCTTCATTTCTCAGCAACATTTGTTTTAAAAAGCAATGATTACAATTGGAATAAAACTTAAGAAAAAAAGAAAAAAAAAAAAGTGTTTGTCAATTTTATTCCAATTTAACTTTTATTTAATTAATGACATGGTATTATAAAAAAATAATAAATATATATATTCAAGTATACTTTTTTTTTCAAAAAAATGACCAAATTCACTTTCATATGTTTGAGAATTGACAACAATAAAATAAACTGTTTTTTTATTTTAACATCCAAAGAACTTGTAAATAATAATGTGCTCCCAAAATTTCTCAACCCCAAGTTGTTTAAAAAAAATAAAAATGGAATAAAAAAATTATAGTTATCAACAAGCATTGCTGCCATATTTACTATGTGGCCATTAACCCCTGGTGTTATTCCCAGTCGATTGAATCAGGGTCATCAACAGTAACAACTGCTAATAATTTTTGAAGTGTACACGTTATGATTTCTGCAATGAGAAGAAGAAGAAAATGATATCAAGGTTTGTATTTCAGGTGAAATTTAAAATCTGTATCAGCAATTTGAAAAAAAAAATCATTTTACTGTAAGATGAAAGATGGAAAAGACAAAGGAGAGATGGAGATGTGGAAAAAAAGAGGAGTAAGAGGAGAGAGTTAAATGGAGAAAGAGAGAGTAGTTCGGAGAGTTGAAAGATAAAAGGATTTGGGAGTTTTGAGGGAGAGGGCGGAGAAAAATCAAACATAAGATGAGATATCAGAACGTATTCTAGAACAATTGATAGACATAAAGAAATGGACAAAAACTGGAGACTCAAAGATTTGGGGCGGAGACATAAAGATGAGAGAGAGAGAAAAGAAATGGATTTGGTTTGAGAGAGAGAGATGGCATATCAATCTCAAAGAAAGAGATTTAATGCCAACAACATTTTTAGGATAGAATTCGTATGAATAGAAGAATATGTATTCGAGGAGGTTTAGACAAAGAGGTTTATTTGGTTTATGGAGACAACCTCAAGGGAAGGGGCGGAGACATGAGAGAGAGATGGTTAGAATATGGATTCTTGGTTTAATGGAAACATGGAGAGAGAGAAGGTTTGGCGGAAACATGGAGAGAGGCAGAATAAAGGATGGAGACATGGAGAGAGAGAGAGAGCCGACAACATTTTTAGGGGCGGAGACATGGAGAGAGATTTAATTATTTGAAAGAAAATTGTGGAATTTTTCTTAATCCATTTTCTACAGCCACCAACTAATTAATTCAAGGACTTGAAAGGATTAAAATAAAATAGGCATAATCCGTCTAAATTATTTAAAGAAACATGCTTGAATGAAAATATACTGCTTAAATATACATATCAGATGTTGATATATCTCAAGAAAGAAAGTAAAAATAACTTACGTAATCTTTGGTTGAATGCTATGGACTTATTCCTAAACTTGATGTTGATGAAATACAATAAACAACCGATAATGAGAAGACAAAGTGCGAATAAACTTTCATACGGTTTCTGATAAAAGGTCAGTACCACAATTGCTAAACTGACAACACACAAGATTGCAGGAATTCCAATTGGAACCTGAAATGCAAAAAAGAATTTTCATCAGTGTTTTTTTTTTCATTGCATTTATAAAATACCATATATGTTCATGTATTTTTATTCATTTGAGTTATGCACTTAACATCCCTTAACCAACAGGGGTTTATTCAGAGCCAATTTAAGTTGGTAGTATTTGCAATTTTGTCTTGCTTGAAAGGCAAAGCATGTTGTTGCAGCTACTTGTATCACGTGAGTGGTGTGTTTTCTTTTCGAAACATTTTGATATAAAGGTTCTCTTTTAGGATCATCTGCCTATATTTCCCTTTTACAGTAGGGGTTTTATTAATTTCTTTTAAACACCAAAAATATTTAAATATATATATATATATATATATATATATATATATATCTCAAATATGTGGTGCAGTTCAATTTATATTGCAATGAATCATTCATACAAAAACTAGATTAATAAAGTTAATGATATAAAATGGCAAAAACTCTTCACAAACAAAATTTTAAAGTTGCATTAACCTACAAACCACTCAATAAATGTTATGATCCTTGTTTTTAATAACTACAAGTTGTATAAAGGTCTTTTATTTAATCTGCTAGTACGACGTGCAAATTTTCGGGATAACAGTTGAGACATTACTCTATTTATTGAACAATTTAGTTAATGCCACATTGACAGAAAAACTACAACAAAAAAATTCTCAAATTACCATATTAGTAAAAAAGGCACTCTCTTAACCCCCCCCCCCAATTCAACCTTAGCATTGCGACTGCAGGCTCCAAAAGTTTTTATCTGTTAACAATAACACATTTCTATAAAAAATATTTCGATTTGCATTTAATCTTTCGTCTCTGCTACTACCTGGATTTACTGAAAACAAAATAATTTCCATGCCTGAGGATGACTGTATGTACAGTTGAAAGTACTTGCAGATTAAAAAAGACACGGATTATACAACTTGTATTTATTAAAAACAAGGATCATAACATTCATCCAGTGGTTTATAGGTTAATGCAACTTTAAAATTTTGTTTGTGAAGCCATCCTTTTTTTTTGCCATTTTATATCATTAACTTTACTAATCTACTTTTTTGTATGAATGATTCATTATATATATATATATATATATATATATATATATATATATATATATATATATAAAATTTAATTAAAAAGAAAAAACAGACCATTTTTAAGGTTTCATTAGTTATAATTTATTTCATCAGAGATTTATTTTTTCTCTGGATCTTCAGACCTCACTTTCAAGGGTGGAAAAATGAATTTAAAATTTACACTTTTGAAGGGCAGTATTAAGCTTATATAAGGTGACAGAGGGTGGTGATATATATATATATATATATATATATGTGTGTGTGTGTGTGCGCACATGAGTGAGTGACAGAGATAAAAAACTGCTTTAAAGTATGCAATATAGCAGGGGTTGGCAACTCATTCGACCCTGCGAGTCTGATCGTGTTATAATGACAGGTCGCGGGCCGGACGAAGGCCATTAATGAAAAATTAAGGAAAATTACATATGCAGACCCCTGTCAACCTAAATATTTAAAACCATAATGAAAATAAACATTGAGAAATAAAAAAACAAAAAACAAAAGAAAATCTAAAATTAAAAAACAACTAACAAAAATTACTTTTCCTCGAGGAACGTCAAAATACTTCAAAGTGAAAAAAAATCAACCGAAGTGAAATGGATGAAATTATGACGTGTAGGTTTGAAACTGTTATTGAAAATTGTTCCACAAACGAACCACAGACACACACATCAAACAAAAACGAAGCACATATACCCATACATACGAGTACAAATAGTTGCAAACATATACACTTACGTACGTACACATGCGGTATCATCCACACATTCATGAGGCATGTATGTATAATGCACGCGTATGTTTAACTGTCTTTAGATTTCTGCTATCTCGCTGCGAGTTGGGGGGGGGTCGCTGTTGGAGGAATGAAATAGAAAGCCAACTGAGACAACATTGTCCCTTTGAAGCTGTCGCCGGTCAGTCAGTCGGTTAAATCGGCTCTCAGTTTTTGTTTTATGTTTATTTTTTTAATTTTTTATGCTGAAATGGAGTTGATTGGGTTTGATCGTGTTTTTGCGGTCATAGTATTCAAATTCGGTTGGGTGGATCAGAGGAAGATAACAGCAGGCCTTTTGTCGAATTCAAAAGTCTCGTCTCTTATGTTAAAAATAGTCATTGGTAATCAGGCTCGCGGACCGGTCAAAATGCCTCTGCGGGCCAGATCTGGTCAGCGGGCCGTAGGTTGCCGACCCTTGCAATATAACAAACTTTAAAAGTAAAAGTGCTTAATATCAGAAATATAGTGTATGTAAATGTGGACACTTAGGTCATCACCAAACAGCAACAGTCTATTTCATGCTTAAAAAAGCACCGATGACCAAATTTTTTCTTTTATATGATTTCTTGAACTTTCAGGCTGGTAGGTGAAAATAAATAAATATAGTATTTAATAAATAAATGGCATGCCTATTCAAATATGAGCATCCACTGAAAATAATGACTTGACTGACTGCACTTCATGGCCAAGTCAGTAAGGCGTGCTGGGCTCCCTCTGCCCTGGGGGATACAGGTTTGTTTCCTGCCAGAGAGTGTACGTTTTTTTCTTTAAACCTTTACCACATTAATTTCTTTCTAGAATTGTTACCCCTGGCACTGCATTTTTTTTTGAGGGTGCAAAACTATGAACACCTACTGTTTTAAAATTATTATAACTTAATCTTTGTATTGTGCATAAACATTTTAATTTTTGTACACTAATAAAAGAATGAATAAGTAATATTTTGATGTAATTCATTATGTTTTGCATGTATGTTTTGACATTGAAAACAAAAAATTGAAATACAAAATAAAAGCAAATACATTAAAAAATCACTAAATAATTCAATGTACTTTAGCTTTTTTTTTTTTACTCCTTGTGGAGTTCTGGGGGTGCAATCAGAAGCAAAAATCGCCAAGGCTTTTATTTTGTCAAAAAAGTAACGTGTTCTTCATGTTTACATACAATAAGACACTAGTATTTGTTTCTTCTTTCATTCACCCGATTGTTGACAAATAAAGTCATTATTTCGTCCTTTATGAAAAGACAAAATAATTCAGCTTCAGAAAGGCTATCAGGTATATCGATGGTCGCCAGTAGCTTCCATAAAATTAGTCAGCCATGGATGATAGCAGCCGTTATTGGTCATCATCACTTTCCTCACTAGCATGGTTATCATAGTGGTCAAAGATAACCATGCTAGTGACATGGAGGAAAATGATGATGACCACTAGCGGCTACTATTATCCATGCCTGACTAATTTTATGGAAGCTACTGACAGCCATCGATATATATCTGATAGGCTTTCAAAATCATCATTGGAGTTTAATCAAAGAAAAACTCCTAAATAAAGACTTTGTTGGATATTTACATGGCCATTTTTGTTTACAAAAAAAATCGCGAAAAAATTCACGTTGGTTTAATCAGTGTTATATCTTGTGTAAAGTCTAGAAGAATTCAAAATAGCATTGGAAAACGGAAGTTTAGCATCATTTCAAAGCAGTAGTAGGCAATTTTCAGCTTAAAATACTGGAAATAACAGTTGACAAGTGTTTATTTATAGCAACCGTCTCAAGACGGAAGAATGCAACTAGAGTAGCAAGGGAGAGAACTCTACAGTGACTATTGCCACCTGCAGTGTGGTAAAAGGTCAGTAAGATTTCTCAAGCATTCAAGCCAGTAGGTGAAAATAAATATAGTGTTTAATAAATAATAAACACACTGTTTATTCAAATATGAGTATCCACTACAAATAACGTTTAAACTGATTAAAAAACTAGATATAATATTTAATTACCATATTTTCCAGCTTACAAGATACTACAGCTTGGAAGACACACCCTAATATTGGAAAGAAATTTCTAAGTAAAAAAAAGTCATTCTCATACCACAATACATTCACCATGCGTCCCTCACAGACTAGCACCACGTATTGTTTACATTAATCACTTGTCCAATTTTGTTTGTATGGCAATGGCATACTAGTCAAGAGCAGAAAGATTCCCACCGCTGCTAGTAAACAGAGCATGTTTAAGCTCCAGGAAGGTTTATAGTCTTGGAAATACTTGTAACAGCTAAGTACTGAGGTTACATAATATAAAAGGCTGAATTAGATAGATAACTAACATTATAGTGTAATGACTCAACATACAAATCCATGTCCTTATCAGTCAAGGTGACCGTCCAAGCTTACTTGAGCCTGGGTGTTGCCTTACAGTTGTCTTGGAAGATTACACATATTTTTCAGGGTATTTTTTTTTTTAGAAAAAAAAAAAAAAAAAAGTGCGTCTTGTAAGCCAGAAAATACGGTAATCAAGAAAAGCCCAAGTGACTTATCTGGTTGGTCAACTAATAAGTTTCACGTCAAAACACTGATCAGATGTTTGATGAATCTATTGAACTTATTAACAGATTTCATATTGATACACATTCTGAATGGGTGGACACTAATTTTAATTTGCAAATAAAACACTTCAGGCTGTGATAAAATCATTTACCAATTGCTTCTATGTGGGTTGCTTTATCACAGGTAGGTTCTATTGTGTTACATTGGAACTGCTGGAAGCCGAAAAGAGTACAATAAAAAAAAATAAGCACACAGATCTGATTGGCTGAATTTAAAGAAGTATGTTTGACTGTATATTTACCTTAACAGGCCGTGCTAATTCCGGTTGCTTTATCCGGAGGTACACATGCCCAGCAAAGACCATGACAAGAATGGAGGCAAAACCAAATCCTTCCATTTCAATGAGGAAAAATATGTCTCCTGATTGCTGATATGATATTACCAATATGAGCTGAGGAAAAAAATAAAAATAAATAAACAAACAAACATTTTTAGGAGTTGTGATGTCTGCAGGATTGGCATGAGATTCATATATTTTAGGATTATTAGCACTGAAAAAGCGATCGGCATGTCAAATTTAAACCCTGACCAAATTCGTTGCATTCACTCTCAAATAAATGGAACAGGCAGCTTTTGAAATAAACTTCTGTTTCTGACTCATAGTTGCACTATGAGTAAGTCTGAAGTATAGAACATCATGTCAGGTATATCTTGATCTTTGGCTATAGTAATGCCTCTCTAGTTCCAAATGTTTGTTATGATCCAGAATGATGATATTTCATCATTCTAAAAATGACCTTGCCATCAGTGATGATAGAAAATAAGGAGATTTTATCATCCCTGAAATAAAGATAAGAAATTCCATCATCCTAAAAACTTGCCACTAGTAATGAAAGATGAGAAAGATATTTCATCATTCTAAAATCTGATTATAAAAACGACTCTTCATCACAAGTGAAGGAGAACAGTAGAGTAGCAAGTAGCAGTAGTAAAAAGGCCCATGACATATGTATTCTCATATTCTATGAAAATCAAAAATTGACAATCTCAAATATTATCCTAAACAATGAAATTCCCAGAACAAGCAAAAACAAGGAAGCACAAAGTTTTAAAGAAACAAGAGACAGTAACACTGGGAACATTTTTAATACACCATACCAATATCTCTTGTTCATATCACGAAAAAGAAAAATACATATTCTTGTTATTACTGTTTACATGTGTCTCAAATCTCATTGTTGTATATATATATATATTTTTTTAAATTAATTTTGTTTTCAGTAACAAATTCAACCCTATTACTTGTTCTTGTGTCTGTCTGCTGAATGGGAAAACTCTTCTCTCTCTCCAGTTACGGGTTGACAATAACAACAGTCTCAACTCTCTAGCCTTGGTTGTCAAACAGTCTAGCAGAAGGATAATGAATTCAAAACCAGGCATCGGTATGTTAAATTCAAATTTTGTCCAAATTTGTTGCATTCACTCTTGCACAAATGGAACAAGTTAGATCCAGTGACAAGATCCAAAGAGTGTGAGTTCAATACCCGGTTAAGGCAGTGGAGAACTTGGAGAGGAGAATTAACAGGAGATAACTGACATCCATTAAACATGGTATGTGGAACTAGAACAGTCTACCCCAGTGAGCGAAATAAAAGGTTCAGTTCGACATTCCAACCACCTGAAGAAAGCTGGAGCGTACAACAGCAGAAACGTTGTGATAAATATGGCAACAAAGATGAGGACAATAGTCCGAATAATGTAAATAGTGTACATAATACCTCATCTCAGAAATATAGGCAGATTCTGAAGAAGGAGCTTTTGAAATAGGCCCCCATTTCTGACCCATAGTTGTACTATGGATAGGTCAGTAGTATAAAACACCATTTTAGGTATATCTTAATTGTTGTCTCTATAGTGCTGCATCTCCAGTTTAGTTCAAGGAAATGGGCCACAGTGCTACAACACTGTTGCCCTCTATATGTTTGTTCTAATAAACTTAAATTATGTAATAAAATAATTTTCAAGTGTCTTGTGTTTCTAGTGTGCATTTTTATGTAAAATTTATGTGCAGACCATTTTTATTTTACATAGGGTTATTTTTTTATCATTTTGGAGAACTTTTTTAATTTGTGTGTACACTTATGTGCAGAATTTCTTTTGCCGAATAAAAGTTTATTTCATTTAACAGCTTTGGTTTATAAAACAAGCTGTTTTGAAGTTTATATGGAGAAATAATCACTGTTTATTTGTTCTAGAAATTGTAAAATCAGCTTTTGCTAAAATGGCTAGGAAGTGGCTATCAAAAAATCATCAATCAAAAAGGGGCCATGAATAAAAATAGGTTAAGAATCATTGATCTAGAATAACTAAATATAAAACCAAAAATAACTTAAAGAAAAAAAAGAAAAAAAAAAGAAACAATTAAAAAATCTCTTATGAGGAAGGGTAAAAAAAGTTTAGTAAGGGAGGTAACTCACAATGACAAGTAAAGATGGTGCTGGTGTTAAATTCGGAACTGTTATCATTGATATGATTTTGGGCATGTGATTATTTTGGGCTCCAACAAAGAATAACCTGTAGATAAAAGAAAGAAAGAAATTAAAAAACAAATTCTTTAAAATAATCCTGAAGAAGAGCAATTTCTCTATCCATTTGTATTGCACTTGTGCCATTTAATGTACATGCAAAAGCATGTAACATGTGCAGTTTAACAGAGTTTGAAATAAGACATTGGAATGATACATTAAGTCAGGACAACCCATACCCTGTGCAGATCCGTTGGTTTCAATTACTATGGGGAATGACTGCAAAATACTCCTCACTGTCTCCAATTTATAGACAAGCCATATAGATGTGTAGAGTGGAAGTCAACTGTTTCAAATCAAATGATGAAAATAGATGCACCACGCAAAGGCTCCTCATAGCCTTCCAGTTTCAAACATATTTCAAATTGATAAAAATAAAGAATAGCCAATAAAATCAGCTCCCACTATAAATAAACATAGGCTTCTGGAGCCTACACGAAGCCATATAAACCAGACATCCATTCAACTTGGCAGAAAGGCTGACGAAGCATGAATCAACCTCGTTGTCTGGTCTTTCTTACCAAAAAGCAACAGTGGACTCTCTTTGATTTTGTCTCCCAATTTTACTTTCTTCTCCACTGAAAGACTATTTATGTTCACTTGCTTTTCAGTCAGAGAGAAGAACATTCTAGATACAAACTTTTATTTTGTGATAGTAGTTACAGTTAAGAATTTGTGTATTTTATGTTAAATAAATATCATTTTATTTGAACACACAGAAGCCCTTTCTCTAATTTTTTTATTCAACAAATAGTGACTCATGGAATCTTTTTTCCCAATAGATGCATGCTGGGATATCTTCCTAGTCAATAAGAGAAAGACTACTTCTTGGTCTCATCTGACTTAGTTTTCTTCTTTCTTGTCATGAAACTTGTCTGTATTCCCTTTTGAGTGTCAACACCATTCTTAGTTTGTGAACTTTTTACCTTATTACTGTTAATTTCTTCCTATCCAATAAAAAGGGCAGTTCTCAATTTCATCTGACTCAGTCCCAGTGTCTTGTTTTAGAGCCAGAATGCTACATTCACTTATCCAAACTTGCTCTTGTGTGTCAACCCTAATTCTTAGTTTGTGAACTTCTTGCCTTATTTATTATTATTGCTTTGCCTTATTATTGTTAATTTGCCTTACATATATTGTTTGCTTGCTTTATGTTATTTTTTGCCCTGTTCTGTTTTTTTTGTAAGATTTATTTGTAGACATCTCTTACTTGTTTGTGCTTCACTTATTGGCTGTAAAATATAGGAGTTTATATCCTATAAATTTTTTTTTTAAGCATTTCACCCCAAGCAAGGCGGGAAGCCACTAGGACGCAAGGGGTTACAGAAAATATAGAGCGAGATCAGATAGGAGTGATAGAAGAGGGTAAGAGGAGAAGGGTAGTGGATAGATCAAGGCAACTGGAGATGTCGATTGACATTACACTTGAATAGCTGGAGATTATAGCTCTCAGGGAAACTGGAATAGGAAAGGGAGTTCCACAGGCAAGAGGTGCGAGACATGAAGCTATTAGAGTAAAAGAGACGGCTACATTTAGGAGTTTCGACAGTGAACGGGTGAGAGTGGGATGCCAGCCTCGTAGGGCGCTTGCTCATGAAGTCTGGGAACCAGCGAATGCAGCTCCTCGGAGCAATTATCATGAAAGTATTTGTAGAACAGACAGAGAGAGGTGACGGCATGTTTGTGAGAAAGTGACTGTAGACGAGATGCCAGAGCAGGGCCAATTATATTGCATATCCGCCTCTGGAGCCTATCAAGAACCCCAAGGCAAAGAGAAGGGGCTCCAGAGCATATATGGCAGCAATACTCCATGCAAGGGTGAATGGTTGATTTGTATATTTGAAGTATCGATTCCGGGGAGAAAATTTCCTGGCGCGGCACAGGGAACCAACTTTCCTTGCGGTGGACGAAGCAATTGACTCAATGTATTTGTTCCATCTCAGGTCAGCAGTCAACGTGAGACCAAGCAGCCGCAGAGAGTTGCTCATGAGAAGTTGAGCATCAGACATTCTAATGGAGGGCAGGGAAGTATCTCTGTGGTGATTAATAGAGAGCAGTTTTGTTTTTGAAGCGTTAAAGTTGACCAGCCAATTCCTGCCCCAGTTCACAACCGATTGGAGGTCCTTTTCGAGACGCATGGCCAGGTTTTAGTTTTGTCAGTGACACTAGATTTGTTTTTGAGGCAGGAATAAATTGTGGTGTCATCCGCATAGATGCCAACTTGGGAATTTATGGCGTCAGGAAGGTCGTTTATGTAGATAAGGAATAGAGTGGGGCCTAGTATGGAGCCTTGAGGAACACCTGCGTTCGTGGGATAGGAACTGGAGGAGAATCCGTTGAGAATGACCTTCAATTCATGGTTTGACAGGAATGATTGTATTAGGTCAAACAATCGACCTATAATGCCATAACCCTGGAGCTTACGAAGAAGGCCAGCATGCCAAACCCTATCAAATGATTTGGATATGTCTAGTGCCACGGCACGAGCTTCCCCGTTATTTTAGCGCTTCGGTAGATAGTTTCAGTGATGGCCATAAGCCGTCAGCTGTAGATGGACAGCGGAAGCCATATTGCTTGTTTGAGGCAGATCATGGGATGTGGTGGTTAACCACCTCGGTATTGATTAGGGCTTCGAAGACTTTGCCGAAGAGGGGTAGGAGACTGATAGGATAGTAGTTAGAAGGGTTCTTGAAGACAGGAACAATCGAAGAGGACTTCCAGCAGTCCGGAAAACAAGATTCCTTGAGGCAGTAGTTGTATAGTTTAGAAAGGGCGGGTGCCAGTTCAGGCGCGCATTTCTTCAAGACAATGGCTGGTATCCCATCTCCACCACTAGCCTTGTTGGGGTTTAAATTGAAGACAACGCCCAATACCAGAGACGGGGTTATAGATAGCCCACTCAATAGAGCCTCAGTTCTAAGAGGGAAGTCGGGTATGGGTATACCGGAAGAGTCGAGCGTTGAGTTGAATGAAAATTTCCGAGCAAAGCATTCAGCCTTGTCGGCAAAGGAGGTCAGGACTTCGAACTGGTTGAACAAAGGAGGTATAGAGGGTTTGCAATTGTTCAATACGCTCTTGCAGAGACGCCAGTAATCTTTGGAGCCAAATTTGCAAGATGCAATACGCTTCTTCATCCGAGTCACAACAATCAGTCTATTATTTTGTCAATGTACAATTTCACCACCATTATTTCATGTGAGATTTTCTTGTAGAGACTTTATTAAATATAGAAGTAGACAAAACACTAATAAGGAAAAACCACACAAATGCATTCTGGGATTTCTTCCTAGCCAATAAGATAGTTCCAGTCTATCTTGTTTTGAAGACAGAATGCTATGTTTGTTTATCTGAATTCACTCTTGTATGTCAACACCAACTCTTAGTTGGTGAATTTTTACCTTATTACTGTTAATTTAGCCTTGCATATTTTGTTTGGTTGCTTTATATTATTTTTGCCATTCTTTTTTTTTTCTTTCTCTTGCTTATTGAAAACCTCAAATGTTGTAAAGAGAAAATTATAATAAGCAATCAAATAGTGTTTAATATTTTTGTTGTAAATTCTCAAGGACAACCCCCCCCCAAAAAAAACGTATAAATTCACTTTTCATTAGGTACCACTTAAGAAAACTAAGATTTAAAAGGTTGGACTTGAAGATGGAAGATATCTGATGAAGTATGTATAAATGGGATATTTGAACACAAATTGGATGTTAAAAACTTTGACAAACATTGATTTCATGTCTGCAATAAGACGTAGTGTCAAAAGGAAGGTTTTTCCCATGTCATCGCTATTATTTTAACTACCTTTACTCTTCGGCAATGTTCTTTATTTACCATTTTATAAAGAAATAAATATGAAAACAAATTTTTTTATTCATAAATTTCTAAAAATGTCTATCAACAAAAGGACAAGAAAATTTAAATAGAATCATAACAGTGAGTAGTTGTAATTTTAAATTTTGAAAAAATGTATTTTCTACGTATTTCTTTCATTTGCTCTCACCAAATAAAGTCACTAAAATGGGTACTTTGCCATGGTGAAATGGTTAGTCCTCTTGTGTTGATAGTAATTATATTTGAGTAGACAGTTCAATCCTCACTGGGTGCACCATACTTTCGGCCTTGTGCCACAACTAAGTTATGCTTAGTAAATTGACATAAAATTCACTAAAATAGCTTGAGAACATCTGAATTTTTACTCCCTCCGCCCAGTTTTTGAGAATTGATAACAAAATGTTAAACATGAAAAAAAAAAAAAAAAAAAAAAAATTCCAGAAGCTTTTATTTTAGTTTTAATTTCGAGTTAATAGATTAAATTTAATATTTCCAATAAGCAAAATACTTTGCTGTATTTCAAAAACTAATTTAAATTGACTGGAAAGAATTTTTTTTCCCGCTAAAATAGATGATTAGTGGCTTCTTTTAGTTGTCTTTCATCACAATATAATTCTCTTTATTAAAAAAACCTCCAAAAATAAAATATACTTTTCTGAAACTATTTGAGGAATATTAGCTGATTTAAAGTAATTAATCTGATTTGAAACAAATATAATTTAATTTGAGCTTAAAATATCACAGAAATTCCTTTTTAACTCAACAGTAGCTGTTTATTTAAGGTGTTGGCAGGTTTGACAGTATGATAACAGATTGAGGTTATAGGCATTAAAAAAGTAATTGAATTAATGGGAGCACATTTTATATATAATTTTTAAGTACTTAGTAATCTTAAAAATTAAAAAAAAATATTCTTTGTAATCTAATGTTTATTGAATTTTAAATATATTTAGCTGTAAATTTACTATAGTTATTGCACTTATTTTCTGGTTATGTTGTGTATGGTTGACCATATATAGAAAAAAAAAGGCACGTTTATACATATAAAAAATTCTTAAAAAATATTGGTTCTTGAAGATTTGTATTGTGCTCTTTTATTTGTTGAATTATTGGCAGTGCCTATTATCTATTTATTAGATGTGTAGTGTTTATTTATCAGAATAGAGATGTATCGATGTTGTGAAGAACTGGCACACCGTCCTCAGTTGATAAAGTTAATAGGAGTAGATAGGTTTGTCTATTGTCCAGTTTACACTCCTCACCAGTCTTTTGAAAAGAAGTATAGGTTTATTCCTTGTTTAGATTGGGTTTTTGGTTCCTTCTAATATCATCTTATACTCTTTAAATCCCAGTTTCCCCTTGTGTCTTAATGGTATTACCACCTTGATTGGGCTGAATTGAAAATAAAAAAAAATAAAAAAATGATTCACCGAAATCATTAAAATGAATTTTCATTTCAATAAAAAAATCTAAAGTTAGAAAACTCAAGGGAGATATATGTAAAGTAACTTAATAGGTGTCATTATTAAATGACACAGATTTTAAGCAAGATTCAGATATAAGAGTTATCTCCCTTTAATTTTCTAACTTCTGATTTTATTGTGAAGTGAAAATTTGATTCCAATATTTTTGAGGAAGCCAATTTTAGGGCAGATAACATTCGTTGCTATGATTGCCTCTTGTATATACTTTGAGACTTGTATGTTAAGAAATGGACGAGGTCCGACAATTTATTTATTAAAGACATTTTTATTTATGTTTAACGTTGTTATTTTTATAGATACAAGTATTTAAGCAAATGCTCTGTTTATGATAAACAGTATTAAATAACATTTACCGGCCTGAATGTCCGAGAAATTTTCATAGAAAATATTCGTTCATAGACAGGATTCGAACCTGCATCCTATACGGAACCGCCATTTGAGACTTGTGTTTTGATTTGATTCACTTGATTTGTTTTTTATGGCTTATAAACCCTTTGAAAGTTATTTAAAGCTAGAAAATTTTCTTTTTCAGATTGTAAGAACTTTTGTAGACATAATAATGGCTTTAGTGATACAGGTCTTACTAATTAACCCATACCTGGGGGAAAAGAGGTGGATTCATACGTTTCCCACGTGAATATAATGAACCTGAATGGAATTGGAACTCAGTTCTCTGACTAACAATTGTGAGTTGTCATCCATTACATCACCTGCTATTCGCAGACAGTCACTCATCTAGGTACTGACCAAGCTCAATGTTCCTTAACTTTAGTGATTGTACAAGAACTGGTGTTTCAACTTGATATGGTCATAAGCCTTGTATTTTGAACCTTAGGTTTATTTTGCATTTTGGTAGGGCAGCAGGTGTTTAGACAGGGAGTACAATTTTAATGCCTTGCTATGGGCACCACTTTTCATAGATACTGGTCATGTGCCTTACCAAATTCATGAGAACATGTTGGCCAGGATGATGTTTTGGGGGAATCTGTATTAATGAATATTTTAAAACCAATTCAAGATCATTGGAGCCTTGCAGTCGACCACTCCTCTGACCTCACTCAGTGGAGAAATAAATGGCTTGTTTCAACACAAGACAATCTTTCTGTAAGATCAAGCTAATTTTGTCCCCAATTTGAAATTACCTAGGAGCCAATCTAAATTGGGTTGAGTGTGGGGAAAGGGAAAAAAGAAACAAAATGTTGACTTTGAAGACATGATTGAAAAATTTGCATCATGGAAAGCAAGGAAAATGCTGCTTCAAGCCTAACAGGCACCTTCCTCATTTCCTTGGCTTCCACTTGTCTTTTCACAGTACAAATGCAATAACTTAAAATCTATCTTCCTGTGGTACCATTATGCTCTCATAGTTTCCCCAATGAATTTAAAATATTCCTACCATAGACCATTTTACTTACATTATACAAAGTGTTATCCTCATCTCTGTTGCTTCTAGTTCCACGTGCCATGCCTCTTCTGGATGTCTCAGTTATTTCCTTTTAACTCAGCTCTCCGAGTTTTGGTTCACCACTGCTGTGGCCTGGTATTGAACTCCCAACTCATTGGGTCTAGTCACTGGATCTAAGCAACATCTTTATCGACTGGGCCATGTGTCCTTGAGACAGCCGAAACATTGTGATTATGGGAATGAAGATGAGGATAACAATCCAAATAATGTAAATAATGTAAGTAATAATAATACCTGATCTCAGAGATATAGACAGATATGGATCATTTTATTGATATGGAAATGCTAAAGATGATTATGTAGCCCCATAATGAGTTAAAAAATTATCTTTTTTTGGTGCAATTATATCATTTTTATTTTCTCAATCTAAACAGAAATTAAAAAATATGATTGAGGACCTAATTTTGTAATAAGTGTTAAGAGAATTCGTTATAGGAGTGCAGTGGCATATCAATGACAAGGGTGCCACTTGCACTATGACGTCACTGAACAAAAGATTTGTAGTGTAATATGAATTAAGCCCTAAATCATTTGACATTCAACTGTTGGTGTGGAATGTTAACAGTGACAGTTTTATTCTAAACTCGATGTTCAGTTGCAAATAAATTTGCATCAGTCAAAACAAAGAAGGTGAATTTTCAGGTCTAACTGGAACCTTCTTCGGTTTGTTGGTTTCCACTTCGAAAATGTCAGCTATGATCTTCTTTTGGTGAAGCCATATGAATGAATTAGAAAGACACGTGAAAATTTCACGGTTTTCCAGTTTTAATATTCTGATGAATTTTAATTCTTCAGTTAAGCTCATGGCAAGTTCTACGACAATAAAATATCCGTGGAAATTCCCCTATTACATCGTTAAATATTTGAGCTTAACAACCTTAAAACTAGGAAGACTCGTGATAATTTCACAGTTTTCCTATTTGAATTTTCTTATGAATCTTAATTCTTCAGTTAATGATTGAATAAGCTCATGGCGAGTTCTACGACAATAAAACATCCGTAGAAATTTCCTTATCGTATCGTTAAATATTTGAGCTTAACAACCTTAACAAAACTAGAAAGACCCGTGATAATTTCACGGTTTTTCTATTTGAATTTTCTCATGAATCTTAATTCTTCAGTTAAGGTTGAATAAGCTCATGGCGAGTTCTACAACAATAATATATCCATAGAAATTCCCCTTATTGCATTGTTAAATATTTAACAACTTTAACAAAATATTGCAATAACAATCATAAATATGAATGCTGAGCATTATTTTAAGAAGTAAGGGGGTACAAATGAAAAGATTTGAAATTGGCCAATTTTTTCCCATTTCACTGAAATAACAGTTAAACACTTCTATCTTTTCTTCTTTCTTTCATTTTCTCACTGAAACCAAGCAGTGTCTTTGATTTGTCTTTTCACGTGATCAAAAATGGAATAGTCCATTTTTTATGGGGTATTGGCAGAACGTAATGCTTGTGTGAAATAACCAAGGAAGGGAGGGACAAACTGAATTATTATATGAATATTTTAAACCCAATTCAAGATGATCAAAGCCTTGCAGCCGGCCACTTGCCTGACCTAGCTGACAAAGCTCAATCGAGAAATAAGAGGCTCGTAACTTCCAATTCCTCAAATACCAAGCTATTATCATTGCATCGTCATCATCAAATGGTTATACTCTCAATGAGTGTCGATGCTTTGAATGTCTCAAGCTCACTCCAGATCTTAAGTGGAACATATGTACAGTGTAACCCGGATATAAGAGAGTTGTCAGAACCGGAGAAGAAGTCTCTTATATCCGGGTTTGGTCTATTTTGTTTAGGTAAATATGGGCTCTAATTTGGGACCAGAGAAAATCTCTCTTATATCCGGGTTACACTGATGTCATATAGAAAGAAAATGAGTAACTACCGACACCAAAGCTTGAGTGTGAGACTCTGGACTTATGAACATATGTTTTCTGACAAGTGTATAAATAGCGGTGTCAGGCTACTGACTGCAGTGATTATTGAGTAGAACTATCCAGTCGAATTAGTGCGAATTATTGTGTGCCGGTGATTTGGGTTTTGATTTAGAATTTACCGGACATTAAACCGAACCGTGTTACTAACAAGGTATTAACTTTTTTATCTTTGGTTGACTTTTAAATCTTTGTTCTTGTTAAATATTTATTTGCGGTTGTAATTAAATATTGTTTCATTTTAACATTGAAGTCTTATGTTATACTTAATTATTAACGACCACCGTACGTCACAGAAGTAAATAGCTGGGATTCCCCATAAAACACTTGCATGATCGGCAGCCATTTTGAGGCTTAGCGTAAAACACAGAGACTTAGAGATGACTGATAGCTAGTATTTTCAAAGGGAAACATTTAATACGAAATCTGAAAATGTATGGTGTTATATGGGAAGAAAATGAGTAACTACCGACACCGAGGTTTGAACCTGATACTCTGGACTTATGAATATGTTTTCCGCTAGGTGTATAAATAGCGGTGTCAGGCTACTGACTGCAGTGATTATTGAGTGGAACTATCCAGTTGAATTAGTGTGAATTATTGTGTATTGATTAATGGATGTTAAGCCGAGCTGTGCTACTAACAATGTATTCACCGAAATGGTTAATTATCTTTGGTTTATCTTTGCTTCTTTGTTCTTGTTAAGTATTTATTTGCAGTTGTAATTAAATACGGTTTTATTTAACATTGAAATCTTGAATTATACTTAATTATTAATGACCACCGTATGTCACAAAATATACGATTCATTGTTAAAGATGCTGGAAAAATGGTTGGCTTGTTCTATTGCTTCTCGAAGTACCCGGTTTCTTCTGTCATGCTTTATCTCTACAAAAGTCAGATTAAAGCAAAAAAAAGAATATAGCTGCTGATTCCTCCCTTTCCAGTCATGATCATAATGCTCAAAATTGTTTTTGCCGTTTTGTATATTAATAATTTTCACTTCCTACCACATCCTCTTTCATTCCTACCACACACCTTATTCATCAGAAACATTTTAACTCGTCATTCTACCTTGAATGGCCCTCAGGCCTTGTATTAGGTTAGGTACCTCCATTAGGTCAAAAGCAGCATATCACGATGAAAAAAGGTCCATAAATCAACGAAAACAAAGTTTTGTATCAATATGTTTATGTTGTTATGAAGAGGAAAGAAGACTAAAGTATTTTTTAAATATTTTTTGAAATATTTTACTCCTTTCTAGCACATAGAAAATTTTGGTTAAAAATTGTTTTTTTTTTACGACAGCGTGAAAAGACTAAAAAAAAGGTTTGTTTTATTTTGTGCTTTTCCCAAGGAAAACGCACGTTAATTTAGGAAATTCTTGCAAAAATCAAATAATTGTCGGATTTTAATGAACTTTCAGGACTTATTCACAAATGAATGAAATTATTTTTTTAATTTTTTTTTTGTTTGAAAATCTTGTTAAAAAGAGATTTTCTTTTTTTTTTTTTTTTTTTAAGATGTTTCCACCCACTTACATATTTTCATGAAATTTCGAGAAATTAAATCTTCAAGCACAGGATTTGTTTTATTAGTTATAAACAGGACTCTTTGTAGAAAGTAAATCACCAGTTTTTTTTTGTAAAACAGTACCCCATATCATAGAAAATCTGCTCTGAATTATAAAAAAAAAATGTAAAAAACTATGACATTAATTAATTAGAAAAGCTTTCACCTGTTTTTGTAAATACGTTATACTAAGGACATTATTTTGTGAAGAAATAAAATTTTTTCGATGATAATGTATTTTTTACAAATTTTTTTCCCGTTTGTAAAATTTTTTCATTAACTTCTTAATACTTCAAAAATCGTTTAAAATTCTTTATTGCTTTCAAGCACGTAATGCAATGATAACGTTAATGAAAAAGTAAATTTACGAATTGAAATTTGAAAAGCACATAACAGTCGTTTGACCCCAGATATTTTTAAAATAATTTAAAAAAAAATTTTATTGAAAAAAACGTTCATAATTTCTACGTATGGAAATGTATACATGACATAATCCTTAAAAAATTTTAGACAATTATCTAATTAATAAAAAAGTTTAAACTATTATCTAATTAAGTATGAAATAAAAAATAGATATTACATAATTGCTGAATAAAAATGTTAATATTTAAAAAGTACTAGTTAAAAACGAAAAACCGCATTTGCTTACTTTGCAAAAATTGTCAATTTTGATCATCCATAGTAATCTGTCATCACCTCGTCACAATCGATTTCTTTGATAAATTCAGACACATCGTTAAGAAATGTTTGGATACAAATTTTTTATACTATAAGTAAGTACTGTTTGTTTCATATCAGATTAATTTAAATTTTCTAATTTTACTCAAATAATGTGTCAGAAATATATAAATTTATTTTAGGAAGAAATTTAAATTCAAAATTTTGTTTGTTTACAAATTTCTTAAAATTTAAGAAAATGACCGCTTTTAAGAAAATTAAACAAAAATAGAGCATATATTTGACATTCCAATCTATATAATTTCTGTCTGAAAGACACCAGAAAATGTTATTTACTGTAAGTAATAAATTTAATGCTTTAGCTTTCAATTAATAACAACATATTGAGACAAAACTGTTTTTTTTGTTGATTTATGAGCCTTTTCTCATCGTGATATGCTGCTTTTTTTACGTGACCTAATGGAGGAACCTATATTAGGTGAATTCTAGTATATGTATCATGACAACTCTATACAAAAATTCAGGTCTTACCTGGACATGGCTAAGGAAGTTCCATTTATCATTCCCACCACAGAAATGGCAATCAAGATTGGCATTATCCAGGCCATGATTCCAATTGTCCGATTCGCAAAAGTCTATGAAAAGAAAACATTACAAATTAGCTTCAAGAAAAAAACAATAAAAAAATAAAATCAAAAACGAAAAAAATAAAAAAAATAAAATCAAAAACGAAAAAAAATAAAAAAAATAAAATCAAAAACGAAAAAAATAAAAAAAATAAAATCAAAAACGAAAAAAATAAAAAAAATAAAATCAAAAACGAAAAAAATAAATAAAATAAAATCAAAAACGAAAAAAATAAATAAAATAAAATCAAAAACGAAAAAAATAAATAAAATAAAATCAAAAACGGAAAAAAAAAAAAAAAACGATTTATAAGAAAAAGATGTTATTTGTTTTTTAAGAAAAAAATTTTTTTTGTTTGTTTCAAATAGAAAAGATGTTTTTCATTGTTTGAGATGAAATAATGTTTTTCCAGCCTGTGCAAGACCTTCATGCATGAAGCTGGACATAGGAGAAGACACCAATACCAACGCAAATAACTGATTGGACAATGTCAAATAATGGACAAGTATGACTGTACCAGAATTGATGATGGCTGCCGTAGATAGACCATTGTGGAAAAGAGTTAGTGTGGCTTTTGCATTTGGATCCACCCTATGATTACAAAAGTCAAGGGGATGATTATATATACAAGTGAACATTGAAGTCAAGACTTAGAGGTGACAGGCTGTTTCATGCTAGACTCAATCGTCAGGCCTGACGATTGCGTTTAGCATGAAACAGCCGGTCACCTCTAAGTCTTGACTTCAATGTTCACTTATATATTTACACACGCTCTATCTCTGATATTGAGCACTTCATCCCATAAATATAGCACACCTTAAGAGTATATATATATATATATATATATATATAGAGAGAGAGAGAGAGAAATGTAAGCAAATATATGGATATAGATCCGACAGTATGAAGAAAAATATACGGAAAAAACAAACAAAAATCTTTATATGCAATTATGCTGTTTTAGGTCGGTAAAATCTTGTGTTTTCGAACATAAATGAGATATTCGCCTTGGAAATTTAAACAATGCTTTAGTTGTACACACAACTAAAGCTGATCATAATTTCGATTTTGATTCTGTGAAGATTTTAAAATATTTTCATAATAAAAATCTTAGGCGGATTTATGAAGCAGGCATAATATCTATCTCACGCACGGTGAACACTAGACCTGGCTTCTTTAATATTTCCCCTTTTCTAGCAAGATTAATGCTCGACAAACGTACATATAAGTTTTAGATCAAAATAAAATTCGTTTTTCATTCAAAATACTCAAATTTTAGGAATACGTTTTCATAACATTGCCCACGTGACGACGACGTGATCATATTTAAACGGAACGCTGATCTTATGAAAGATTTCAGTTATCTGTTTGGATTGGTCTTGCTCTTATGTCCATCGTCTTTTTCAAGTTGAATTGAATATGGTATAATGTTAATTATGTTTTATGAATATGTCCCGAAGATGGTCTATTAGACCGAAATGTCCGACGTTGACATTATATTAACATTAAAACAGCATAATTGCATATAAGGATTTTGTTTATATTTTTTATATATATATTATATATATATATATATATATATATATATATATATATATATATATATATATATATATGAGGCAGCATACAGACTGTACAAATCGTTGGTAGTCTCCATTCTCCTATATGGCTGTGAAACGTGGATACTGTTGGCAGAACCAAAGAGAAGGTTCCAAGTATTTGAGACAAATACATGAGAAAACTCTTTGGCATCTTCTATTGGGAACATAAAGCCAATGAGTTTGTGCAGGAAGGGTTGATAGTTTTGTGGGCCACCAGGAACCTCTTGTCACTCTCAAATGGAGAAAAATGGCATGATTTGAACACATTACAAGGCATGACAGCCAGTGCAAAACCATTATGCAAGGTGAACGTTGGAGAGGACGCCAACACAAAAGCTAGGTCAACAATGTCAAACAATGGACAAGTATGACTACACCAGAATTGCTGATGGCTGCTGTTGATAGACCATTGTGGATGAGATTCAATATGGCTTCTGCATTTCAACCCCACCCCCACTGCGATTACAAAAGTGATGATGATGATGATGAAGATTTTTCATTGTTTCATATAAAAAATGTTTTTCTTTGTTTTATAGGAAAATAAAATCATTTTAATCCACAAGGTTATTATCCCGTCAATTTCTTTCTAGTCAACCACCTGATATACATTCACTTATTTGTAAAATCTACACCTGTCACTGTTACAGCAGTAAACATATCATGGAGGGAAGTGAGTTGTAAATTCTATGCTAATCACTTCTGATGTCAAAAAGGAAAAAAAAATTTCATCTCATTTTAATTTAACCCACTTATTTTTCTATTTATTTATTTTGCGTTTATTCATATATTTAAATGTACTTTTAGTTTTGTAATAACTAGACCCACCCAGTCGTTTATTGCTTTTTGTAAGCAATTTTATCCTTTCTCTGTTTATTTTTTGCAGAAACTACTTAGGAAAAAAATATGTCAGATCTAAAAAAAATTAATTTAGAATTGCAAAATTGTTTTGATAGAGATTCTAAAACTTTATTCAAGTCAATTTTAAAAAATTATTTGAGTCAAAAACAAGCCAAAATAATATTTTAGTCATATAATGTGCTGGTAAAAAAATCTGGTAAAATAAAAAAATCTGGTAAAAATAAAAAAATTCTAAAAAAATTATTTGAGTCAAAAACAAGCCAAAATAATATTTTAGTCATATAATGTGCTGGTAAAAAATCTGGTAAAATAAAAATCTGGTATCAATATCTGGTAAAATTCAGTCAATTCTAAAAAATTATTTGAGTCAAAAACAAGCCAAAATAATATTTTAGTCATATAATGTGCTGGTAAAAAAATCTGGTAAAATAAAAATCTGGTAACAATATCTGGTAAAATTCAGTCAATTCTAAAAAATTATTTGAGTCAAAAACAAGCCAAAATAATATTTTATTTAATCTAAAAACTAAAAAAATCTGGTAAAATAAAAATCTGGTAACAATATCTGGTAAAATTCAGTCAATTCTAAAAAATTATTTGAGTCAAAAACAAGCCAAAATAATATTTTAGTCATATAATGTGCTGTCTTTCCTTGTTATTTAAAAGATAAATTGAAAGATATAGTTGAGAAAAGAACAGCTGGTGATGTTGAGCTGTGTGACACTTCGACATTCATGTTTTTACGCAATCAGGTCATTCTCTAGAGATAACAAAAATAACAAATTAAGTATATTAGAAACATGTCGAGGTTTCTTTGTGGTAAAAATGTAGATAGGAAAAACAAAAATGGTTTTAATTCTCATCAACTCTTATCCTCTTGGTAAGTTTAAAACGACACTTTTTCTTTTTCCTATCCCATATATTGAGACCTTTTTGCTTAAAGTCATTATTTTTTATTTCAGATGAAAACTTGGAAATATTCCAAGATATCTATAAATAATTATAGTTTAGATGTTTTTCTATTTAATGATTCCCTCCCAAGCAAGTCGATAATGTCACTAAGATGCAAGGGGTTACTGGGAGTGAAAGAGAATGAGAAGACTTTAGTGAGGCTTCATGTGAATTTGTCTTGTTAAGCAGTGTTAGTATAAGTTAAGTAATTTTGAAGCATCGAAAGGATGTGTCATTTATCCTCGAGTTCAGATCACTGTAACTTATACTAATGCTGCTTAACAAGTCAAATGCACATGAAGCCTGCTTAACCAATGAAAATCAAAACATTAAATTAAAAAAATACCATAATTTCTTTCTCTCTATATATCCCATTCTCTGATGAAGCTTTAATAAAAGTGAAACATGTTAGATTTATAAACATTTCCTGTTTTTTCTTTATCCTATCATTCTCTCGGATTCTGATTCATGCTTACTCTGAGTTTGACCCAATTCATAAAATAACATATTTTTCAGTTTTTAAAAAACATTCATAAAATTTAATTACAATGGAACATTGTGTCTGCAAAAAACACAGTACATCAAAAAGACAGTTTTTCCCTTGACACCACTATTATTTTAACTACCTTCACTCCTCAGTTTATTGTTTTAAAAAGCAATCATTAGAATTTTAATAAAATTTAAACATATATAAAATGAATTTATACATTTTCTTTGTTCTTGAGAATTGACAACAAAAATAATAAACACTATTAGATTATTTATTGCAATGGTTGGCAAAACATCGGCTAATTGCCAGTCTATTTGAACTTTATAAAATGGTAAATAAGGATTTCCTTAGAGTTGGTTCACATATTTTTTATAATTTAGTAATTGTTTATAAATTTATGAATAAAAACTTTTTCATATTTATTTCTTTATAAATTGGTAAATGATAAATGTTGCATTGCATTAGTTTTAATTGCATTAGTCTATCTGTCTATTTTGTTCTCTTGGTATCTATGTATATATCTGTTCCAATCTTTTCATGTATTTCATTCTATTCATTTATAAATATATCTCTTTCTCTTCATACACACACATTCATCTCTCTCTGTCTCTTTGTCTTCATATCAGTCTATCTATCCATCCATCTATTTTATTCTCTTCGTATCTATATATGTATCTGTCCCAATCTTTTCATATGTATTTCATTCTATTCATTTATATTTATCTCATTCTTTTCACACACACACACACACACACACACATACACAGTACACTCTCCGATCGTATTCAATGTATTAGGGTCAAGCAACTCAGTTCCTAGGAACCGACAGCCCAGACTCCAGCACATATGATTTTGATTATAGTGGTGAAGGCTTTGTGCATAACCAACCACACCGAATACAGTGACTGAGTGTACCATGTGTCACAAGGCCCCCAAACAACCCTCTGTAGGTTTTGAATTCAGAGTTGTCCTTCTCCTAGACCAGTTGCCATCCAAGGCTATAGAACCCAGTCTGTCCTGCTATTTACCCATAGCTGGAGGGAGAAGAAGAGGATTAATACCTTTCCCAAGGGTATTAGCACGTAAATGAATGTAATGGATTCAAAAACTCTCCGATTCCTCAATCCAAGCCACTATCCACTGTGCCTCCATATACATATATATATATATATATATATATCTTTCTCTTCAAATTTGTCTATATATCCATCTATTTTGTTCTTTCTGTATCAGTCTCAATGTTTTCATATCTATTTCATTCTATTCATAATTTATCGAATTTTATAAAATGAGAAATAAGGATTCCTTAGAATTGGTTCAAATATTTTTATAATTTCAGTAAATGTTTATAAATTTATGAATAAAATTGTTTTATATTTATTTTTTTTATAAATTGGTAAATGATAAATATTTCATTTTATTATTTTTAATTGTTAGTTTGTAAATATAAAATTATTCTTATAAATAAACAATCTAATAAATAAATAGTGTTTAATATTTATTTATTGCAAATTCTCAAGAACAAAAAAATTGTATAGCTTCATTTTCATCATATGTTTAGGCTTTATTTCAATTCTAATCTTCACTTTTTTTAAAACAATAAACAAAGATGTAAAAAATAAGTGTCAAGTAAAGACATGTCTTTTCAACACTCCTTTTTTTCAGTCACAAAGATCAATATTTACTGTACAACAACATTTCTTAAAATTATCTCCTTGAAGTACAAGATCAAAGAAAAAAAAAAAAAAAAAAAAAAAAAGACATTATGATAATATTTGTAGTGATATCATTCAATTGAAATATTCAATATAAAAGATAGCCTCACTATGGATATGGGCAAAATAATTTATTGTCTGCTTACATTACATTATTTTATTTAAATAAACTAAATTCTTAACTAATCCTAACGATTTCTCCACTTATTTGATTTTGAAAAAGTTTCTAGTTCTTCTGTTATCATTCAAGACATGAGAATATATAGGAACTTTTTTTAATGCAGAGACGCCATTTATAGCAAAGAAGAAGGAAACAAGGTCAAATCACAAATTTTACACATTTTTTTCACCTTTCGTGTAAGACATTTTAGAAAGCCACATTTATCACAACCAATTATCGTAGGACATTTTGACAATTAAGACAGGTGAAGCAAAGATTAAACGTGGTTGAACATAAAAAGTGCTATTATACTAGTTGAGGTATTTGCCTTGCATGGACAAATTAGTAGACTATCATCTTATATTTCTTGATTCATTCTTTTATTTTCTGGCTTATCAACCCTTTGCAGATTATTTAAAACCAGAAAATATTTTTACATTGTATGAATTTTTTTTTTTTTTAATATTATCTAGATAAGAATGTTTTAGTGTGATACAATTTATAGATGCTTGTGCTAGCACAAAGACAAGTCATTGTGACCGAGTGTTTCAGTGTACTGGTGTTGTCAGATTATGTACCCTCTCAGAAAAATGTTATTAACAATTATACTGTATACTTAACTAATTATACAGCAACTGTAGTATAAACAACACTTGTGCATATGTGAACATAACGCACTCAATGGAATTGGAACCTGGCTCTCCAATTAACAATTCTGAATCATTATCCATTACACCACCCACACATCCAAGTTTACAGCACTTGGTATTCCCAAGTGGTCACCCATCTAAGTACTGACCAGGCTTGACAGTGCTTAACTCTGGCGATCATACAGGAACCGGTGTTGACATGATGTGGCTGTTTGCTTGGGCTGCACTTGAGAAAGCAAATAAAATTTCTGTGCACTTTGGAAAAGTGTCTTTAAAAAAAAAAAAAAAAAAAAAAAAAGATATTTATAAATTATATAATTATGTTTAAAATATAACCTACAGAATATTATTAGCAATATTTTCTGTTTAAAAATTTTTTTTTTTTGAGATAATGGTTTAGTGATTAAAGTCTTACTAATTAACCCATAGCTGGAGGGGAAAACAAGGTGGATTCATACCTAATCAGAATTTGATAAACAAGAAATTATAATGTGGGTTTTAAAGTGAGGGATCAGTTCTATATTACAATCAATATATAAAGTGGTAAAATTCCTAAACCTTATTAATAAACATTGTCACAAGATTAATCCGCTAAGTTACATATTTAATATTAATACACTTAAATTTAGCTATAGTTGTGCGGACAACCTTCAGAAAATAATAAAAAAAATAAAAAAAAAATAAATAAAAACACAATAGCCTTCAACAAGGATAAAAATTCAAAAAGCATGACATATTGCAACGGTGAAGTAAATAATTGTAAGTATAATACTAATATGGGCGGATGTCATTGTAGGATTTCCAATGATTTCCAGCTACAAAATAACTGCTTAGCTAGTTCCCTAGTTTAAAATCATGGGAAATTTATAGTTTAAAAGCAGTAATTCAACTTTGCTAACCGATCACTTCCTCTGTAGCTCAATGCTATTGCATATCAGGCTATATAACGGTTGTGTAGGATACAGGTTCAATTCCTGTCATTGGACACATTTTCTATGAAAATTATTCGAACATTCAGGCCAGTAAATGTTGTTAATAGTGTTTACTATAAACAGAGCATTTACTTAAATATTTGTATCAATAAAAATAATGTATAAACAATATATATATATATATATATATATATATATTAGTTTTAAGGTGTGATATATTTATGGGATAAAGT
The DNA here is from genome assembly GCA_903632075.3 of Acanthosepion pharaonis. Taxonomy (NCBI): domain Eukaryota; kingdom Metazoa; phylum Mollusca; class Cephalopoda; order Sepiida; family Sepiidae; genus Acanthosepion; species Acanthosepion pharaonis. The sequence goes on from CAHIKZ030000346.1 coordinate 316,815, forward strand.
GCTCAATATCAGAGAGAGCATATGTAAATATAAATATAAAAGTGAACATTGAAGTCAACACTTAGAGGTGACAGGCTGTTTTATGCTAGACACAAGTTGTAGTCTGTTTGTTTGTCATCAAACTCCTCTTATGTTTTTGGAGATATACCCCCCACCATATATATTCTGAAACTACATTACTCAGAGTACTTGGATACGTATATTTCATTTTGATCAAGTGGGGGGATGGGTCCCGGGGGCACAAACACCCCACTGAAAAATTTTCCCTTTGATTTAAATTAAATTTAAATTTAAACAAGGGAATGACTCCTATCTAGAATATGGAAGGAGAAAGCCAGAAGATGGTGGTCACATCAGCAAGATCATTGAGTAATATTAAAATGCATCATTTTCCTGCACAGATTATAATGATTTAAAATCAATCACTATTTTCTTACAAAATAATGTGACATGCAGCAAGATGTGGGTAATTCGGCTAGTATATAAGTAAAGCGTCAGTGCAAGGGAGATAACTAACAAAACAAAAAATATGCAAGCAAAACAATAATGTGTATTATGTAGTAAGACATAATTATCTGAAGGCATGAACATGCATTTCCTTTCCTAAAAACCTTTTAACTTTGATTTTTTGCAAGAATTTCCAAAACAATGTTTTTTACCACCAAAATTTCGAACATGCTAGAAGGGATTAAAAAAATTTAATGAAATAATCAAAAAATACTTCTGTCTTTCCTCTTAATAACAAACATTTTGACAATAAAACTTTGTTTTCATCAAGTTTGGGACATTTTTTCATCATGGTATACTCTTTTTTTAGTGAAAAAGTGTAGGTACCTACTTTTAACTGACATGAGAACAATTTTATCTATGTTTCATGTTCATTTGAACGTACCTTTCAAATCTTGAAAGGTCAACTGCAACTCAGACTTCCAAATGATTCAAAGTGAAAAGGTCATGTTTCTTGATATAAATTAATCGCCAGGAGATAACTCGCAGAGAAAAAAAAATGCAGGAAAAAAAAAAAAAAAAAAACCTGTATTATGGAGGAAGACATCTAACATGTAAAGGCATGAACATGCATTTCATGCCCTAAGAACCTTTTAACTGATATGAGAACAATTTTTGTGTTTCATGTTCATTTTAAAGTACCTATCAAACTTCAAAATGTCAACTGCAACTTGGATAGACAAACAATTCAAAGTTAAAAGGTTACGATTCTCTAGAAAAAAGTTGTTTTTTTTTTTTTCCTTCTTTTCTTGTCACAATATTAAGATTAAAAGAAGCAATTCCCATCAAAATAATTTAGGCATTTAGTACAGGATTGACATACTTACTACTGCAACAGCCGTTGACTGCAACATTTCAGCTGGGGATAAAACTCCAAGGTAGGCAACATTGGTAATTAAATAAATTGTAATAACGAGTGTCATCGATATCATAATTGCCAACGGTAAATTTCTGAAAAAGAGTTTAATAAATAAAATGGCATGTCATTTAAAATCTCCAATGGCATATCATTTAAAACGAGGGAATTCAAGATCTTGGGGACCCAGAATTTATGGAAGGTCATAAAAACATTTATTTTAACAAAAACAAACCAAACATGGATAAACATGCCCACAATAAGACATGGTGTCAAAAGGATGGTTTTTCCCTTGACACTGCTATTATTTTAACTACCTTCACTCCTCAGCAATGTTTTATTATAAAAAGAGATGATTAGAATTGAAATTCACTTTCATCATATGTTTAGGCTTGAATAAAGCCTAAACATATTGTTATGGTGAAACACACCTATTCTATAGTTAATAGACTCTCCCACCTAATATAAGTAGGAGTAGTAAGAGAAACGTTGGTCAGTCAATGTCGGACAACCGGCTGAACGGTTGAACTCTCTGCCTTCATGCGGGGAGGAACCTGAAAGGCTACGCCGAAGGGTGGATTCTCTTTTGGGGAGGTTAACCGACCCTGAAGGTTCAATGGGCATATTTTTGGCTGAGCCCACGGGCTCGAAGATCCCACGTTAAACAGGCCTTGTGCCATATGATGCCCTCGTGTGTGTGTGTGTGTGGGGGGGTTGACTAAATATCGTTGATGTCGGATGACCGGCTGAACTCTCTGCTTTCGGGCGGGAGTGACCAGAACAAGGCTACGCCGAAGGGCGGAGTTTTGTTCGGGAGGTAACCGATTCTGAACCTGCTTAAACGGTTCAAAGGCATATTTTTGGCTTCAGCCTGGCGCGGGCTCGAGATCCCACGCTAACTGGCCTTGTGCCACATGATACCCTTGCGGGGACTAAATATCAGAGCGTCGGATGACAGTAGTCGGTCAATGAAAGTAGTCACGCATCACAACAAGATTACCTGCATAATACCTATTATATCGCTCCTAACGTTTTGGTACGCTTTAACCTATTCAGGGACTGATTTAGTACAAATACAAGCCTCCACTGTGAAATCACTCCACAACACATATGATGAAAGTGACTTTATACATTTTTTTTTTGGGTCCTGAGAATTTACAACAAAAATAATAAAATTTTATTTATTACAATAATTTTATATTTACAACATTACAAATACTAATACAATTAAAACTAAAAATGTGATGCAATATTTATCATTTACCAATTTATAAAGAAATGTTGATGGTATCTATGTAAACATTAACCAACCAGTTACCTCAACTGGTAAATGGTAAACATGGACCCAATAGCAAGTCCAGAGATGCCTAGCGGTTGGCATGGTAAGTAGCGGTTGGGTGTGTGTTCTTTCAAGCAGTGGCAGGATCCATTTTCTTTTATTTCTTTCAACAGGAAACCATTGATTGGGACAAGGGCAGTAGAGTGAATATAAACATGGATAGACCTGTCTGCAATAAAACGTAGTGTCAAAAGGATGGTTTTTCCCATGACACTGCTTTTTTTTTTTTTTTTTTTAACTACCTTCACTTTCCAGCATAATTTATTTATTAGACCAGTGATAGGTTCAGGTGGACCACTAGTGGTCTACATAGCACTTCTAGTGGTCCACAGAGAATTCATAGCCATAAAAAAATTGTAGCCATTTCACAAAAATATATCTAAATTATTCACACTCTCAGAATTCTCATTCTGAGCCTTTATCCATTACACCACCTGCACATCCAAGCCTATAGAGTAGGCACTGATCAGGTTCAACATTGCTTAACTTCAGTGATTGGATGAAAATCAGTGTTTCAACGTCAAAGTCTGTAAACCGCAGCTGGTCTAGAAGAAAGACGATTGGATCAAACACATAAAGGAAATAGGAAAGCAATCCACCATCTTTCCCAACAAGTCATAGCAATTTAAAGACATTAAAGAAAAGGGAACTGGAAAGCCATGATCGTCTAGTCATTATGGTATATGAGTGCCCAAATATAGTTTGGCTAGACTGACAAACACTTTGAATTAAACCCACTATCAATGGTCTGTGAGGTTAGTTTGCATGGCATCCCTCTGTGTGAAACAACTTATGTAAGCCAAGTTTAGTAGATATCTACATATCTACTAAACTTGGTTTAGTCTGGTATAAGGTCATTAAAACTGAGTGCTTAACTGAGCAGTGGTTCTTAACCTTTTTTGAGACATGGACCCCTATAAGAACTAGACCTTCATAGACAAGCAGATATTCAGTCTGATTGGCTTTTCACAACACTTGCATGTGCATTTCTCCATACTGCACTCTCATGCACATACATTCACTTTTTCGCCAGTCATGCTTGAAAAAAAAAATTGTGGCCATCTTCTCTCTCAATCTTTCTAGCTCTCTCTCTCTTTCTCCATATATATATATATATATATATATATATATATATATATATATATAGTGTAACCCGGATATAAGTGAGTTATTTGGGACGGAGAAGTCTCTTATATCCGGGTTTTATATCCGGTTTGGTCTATTTTATATACATTAACACAGGCTCTAATTTGGGACGGAGAAAATCTCTTATATCCGGTTTCTTTTATATCCGGGTCTCTTATATGAATTAGAGCCAAAGAGATACCCCCAAAAAAAACTGGAAAGAACAAAAACAATTTGAATTTAAGAAACTTACCGATATGGATTCACTAATTCATCTGTAAGAAAGTTCAAATAGCTCCTGGAAAATATGTGAAAGAATTTTTCAGCTTCATGTGCATTATAAAAAAATAAAAAGCCAATTCTCTGTCTGTCACACACAGTCTGCCTATGACTTTGCATGCATATATGTAATGTATGTGTCTCAGTTTGGAATCAGATATTGGAATACACTGCCCCCCTCAGCCTAGACAACACCTGCCACAGGCTGAGTAATAAAATCAAAGTTGTAAAAATAAAAAAGGAACAAAATCACAAAAAAATCAATTAATTATAAGATTTCAGTTAACTTCTTGGAAATTATTAGTGTGGGTTGAAATACAATGGTCAACTGAAATGTTCATAGGCTGACTATGAAGGAGTGATGCTAGAACTGTGAAATCTTGAAAGCATTCATTTCATCTCTTCTTATTAATAACTGCATTGTTTTTTTCCAGGTACAACGGTGGGCTGAAAAGTTCACAGGCTGACTATGAAGGAGTGATGCTAGAGCCGTGAAATCTTGAATGCATTCATTTCAACTCTTCTTATTAATAACTGCATTGTTTCTTTCCAGGTACGAGGGTGGGCTAACAACCTACTCACTTAAAAACTAGCTTGTTACAGAAACCCCAATGGTATCTTCAAACGACACGACCGAAGAAGAGTCCTCCAAAGTAGAGCATGTGACACATACTGGTGAAAATCCCCCAAGATGGCAGCCTGCACATCATGAGCCAAGCTGAACAGGATCACCTGGAGCTACGTCCATTGGAGAAGTGTTGTTGTGGCCCTATGTTCCCCAAGGAATTAAAAGGCATAAATAATGAATGAATGAGTTCAATCCATGGGTTTGGCAGTGCGTACTTACACTCAGTGGTGAGTAGTACTAAATGAGAGATTTGAACAATGGAATCAGAACAGTCTAGCCTCATAGATTAAATAAAGGGTTCAGTTCAGAATTCCCTGTATACACCTGAGGAAGGCTGGAGATCACAACGGCTGAAATGTTTTGATGAGAACGAAAAAGGGGAGGACAATAATCCGAATATAAATAGTGTAAATAATTAGACGCATGACACAGTGGATAAAGGCATTGGTTAGATCCCTTGACAGGACCGAAAGAGTGTGAGTTCAATACCTGGTTAAGGCAGTGGAGAACTTTCAGAGGGAAATTAACAGGAGATAACTGATAACTGACATCCATTAAACATGGCACGTGGAACTAGAACAGTCTACCCCAGTGAACGAAATAAAGGGTTAAGTTTGACATTTCAACCACCTGAAGAAGGCCAGAGTGTACAACGGCCAAAACGTGATAAACATGGTGACAAAGATGAGGACAATAGCCCGAATAATGTAAATAGTGTAGTGGAAATAACTTTGAAATAAATACAACAAATCATAATATTTATATCGGCATCCCTGTAGGAGAATTTAAAAAGAGAATCAATAGACACAAACATTCATTCAACAATCCAAAATTAAAACACCAAACAGCCATTTTGAAAAAATTTTGGGAATTGAAGGAAAAGGGTTGGTTGGCTGTTTGGGGTTTTATGGCATATCAACCACTATGGGTTATTTAATGCCAAATCCAGTTTGTACATATATATTAAATATATATACTTTGTAAACATACTTTGAGGATAACGTCCTTGAACCACAGCTTGTTTATTCTTACTCAAGTAAATGGTTTCAAATGTTTCTATTTGGCATGAGTTAGTTATTTATATTAAATAAAATAATTCATTTGCATAGCCAATTGATGTAATTTTTCACCACCAGTTTTATTTGCAGTGAAAAAAGGCCCAATGTAGTATTAATAAATATGGTATTGTTTGAAATTAATGGAGGTTGTTTCTTTTAAGAAGGTTTCTTGTAGGCAAACTATTTTGGGGTTATGGTTGGTCAGAAGTTGTTGAAGTTCCTCATAATTAGCCCGGATTCCTCTGCAATTCCACCGTAGGATTGCATTATTTGTAATTTCATTGTTTGATGTGTAATTTGTCTGAATTGGAGTTAGTGCTCTTTTTTGACTTGTTTTTAGTGCTCGGTTCATCGGTTTCCATCCTTTCCAAAAAACCAAACCTGTTTTTCATGTCAATCTTTGAAGTTGATTGTTCTCTAAGTTGACTTGTTAAATTTGAAGACTTTAGACATTCCCGTCAGGAAGTCGAGGTATGATCTCTCTTGGGTTGTGATGGACGTTCTTCTTTGTCTTTGTTTGATTCAGGGTTTTGTATATTATTTTTCCCATTGTTATCGATTTTAGAAGTTGAAAGACAGATTGATGATCGTTGCAGGTTGTCTTTTGGTAAGAGTGGTCTGTGTCTGTGATGTTTTTTTGGTTATTTCTTTTTCATTCTTTATTTTGTCATGGGTTTTATTAATCTCAGCTGGAACTTCCATTTGGAATGTTTGTTGAGTACTATTGGTGTGTTCTGAATGAAGAGGGTCAGAATCCTCAAATTCTAGGTTTCATGAACCCCCCCCCAATAATTTTAGGGATAAGTGCAAGCTACGTTTAGAAGAAGAAATCAAGATAATAAAACAAAGATCAATGCAAACTATTAAATCAACGGAGAGAATTAATCACAAAATGTGGGCACATGAATAAATTCCAAATTACATAAGAATACATGTGGGGGGGTGTATGCATATATAAAGTTATGCATGTTTCATTAAAAATGACAGACAAGGTACTACAGTTAAGTTTTTTTATTTAATTTTTCTTGTGTTCTAACAAGAGCTTTCTCTTCTGGACAAAGGGTGTGTAAGAACTGTCCAAATGTTTTATATTTCCGAACACTTTCGGATATACCTTTAGCCATTATCAAGGATGATTTGATTTTTCAGCTTAAATGAGTGTGTGCGTTCTGTGTATGTCTTAGTGTGTGGTAGGGATGTTTTTAATTTTCAAATCTGGTTGCTACATTGTGGCTTTGTTAAGTAGTTAATATTGTTAAGAGTTGGCTTTTTTCTTTTTTATTATTAAAGCTTCCATTATTTTTAGTTTTTTTTTTGCAGGTGGATGCAGTTAATATATTTGTGTTTTCTACTAGTATGTTCCTAATAGAGTCTGGTAAATTTTGTGTGTGTTCTTAAATGGGTTCTAATGGAGCTGTGATCAGATAGGTGTAATGTAAGACATCTGGATAAGCATGTGGTTGTTTAACCGATGTAATTATTTATGAGCCCGGTTTGATCAGGAACACAGTTCCTTAAGGGGCATTTGAACTCAAAGTTGCATACATGTATGATCAAGTAAATGCACACATTTATGTATGTATCAGACAGCACGAGTCATTCCATTGGGTGCTCTGGTATTACCCACAATCTATAACTCAACTAATTTACATTCACCCTAACAGACTCAAGTTCAAATCCCACATAGATTTACAGTACAAAAACTATATACTGTGAATCCCAGAAAAACACACACCGACACTTTTATATGAAACACTATATAGTAGGAACTGATATTAAACTAACAAAAATCCTAGCCATAAATAAACTCCAAACCCAGACTGCTTCCCCCAAGATAAGATACCTGACGCCCCCACCAATCGCTAACACAAACCCACTCTCATTAAAAAGGCACCTGCCGGAGACTGGATTTGAAAAATACATAAATAACTGCTCTGAAGACAAGTACTTAGTGGCTGACAAAATCCCGTTAAGGGACGGTTTGAAATAGTCTATTCTGATGTTGAGGTAATTTTTGTTTTTTTGCTGTAAAAAATACATATGCTCTGTTAAAATATAAATATCAAGCTCTTTGTGGATCAGTTTTAATAATTATTATTACTAGGATCCACCCGGATTATATACCAACAGATCAATTACCTGTACTATAATATAATATATATATATATATAATATATATAATATATATAAAATATATATAATATATAATATATATATAATATATATATATATAATTTAATATATATTATAGTTCATCAAGAAATTGAGTATTGGTGGTATCTCCCTGATTTTTGGGACATGTGTAGAGGCTTATCCTTTGTTTTCTGTTTAAGATTGGGTTTCCATTCTTTCTAAAGTCTACTTCCGCACTAACTTCTCTGAGTGAATTTGGAAATGTTATTCACTAATTAAATCTTGACAACTTCAAGTCTAGGGTTAACTGTTATCTTTCCGGCATAGCCCCAGCAATATGACTTCTTTCAATTTTTTTGTTTTATGCTAATACAACACCAAACATTAATCCCCTACCTTGAAGGGCTCTTGAGAAAACAAAATAAAAACTGCGAAACCGTGTACAAACTCTAATATATAGAAAATTGTAAAGGACGTTATCACTATGTGTCATGTTCCAAGTATTTTCATCCAGTTAGTCGTTTTCAAGGATAGAATTGCCATATGCTAACAAAAAAACACAAATCCAAAGAGATCCTAACTTATGTCAGATTTTAGTCAACAATACAACAGTACTCTGCCAATTGAAATGCAAGAAACAATTTAAGATTCTGGAAGCCCTTTGCATAAAAGGACAGCAACCCATGCTCAATGGAATTGGTTGCGCATGTATTAAAATTATCTTTTTTTCAATTCCTGTTCTTTATCGATATAAATCAAGCTTAATAATGTTTTTCTTTTGCTCATATTCTTTCACAAACCTTGTGTCTGAGTGACTTTATTGTCTTGCTTGGTGTGTAATGATTAAAAAAAAACAAATTTACGTAAGGTTTTAGACTTTTTTTTCAAACTTTAGCTTCGATTAGTGAGAGTTGAGGGTTGGTTTGATTGGGGGAGGTAATGTTTATTGCTGTTGGGGATGCATGTTTGTGTTGACAAATCTGACTGTTTCCCAATTGTGAGCATTGTGGCTGGGAACAGAAATCAGCATCCCGTTCTCACCCTTTCACTGTCAAAACTCCTAAATGTTGCCGTCTCTTCTACTCCAATAGCTTCATGTCTCGTACCTCACGCCTGTGGAACTCCCTTCCCTATTCCAGTTTCCCTAAGAGCTATAATCTCCAACTATTCAAATGTAATGTCAATCGACATCTCCAGTTGCCTTGATCTATCCAGTATCCTTTTCCTCATCCTTTCTTCTATCACTCCTATCTGATTTTGCCCCAAATTTTCTGTAACCCCTTGCGTCCTTGTGGCTTCCCACCTTGCTTGGGGTGAAACACTTAAAAAAAAAAAAGTAAAAAAAAAAAAGTTCTCTTGCCTTCTTAGACCAGCGTTTCTCAACCTTTTTACCCATGTGTAACCCTTAAAATAAATTACATGTCTCAAGGAACCCCTGCACAAAAACAAAATTATATACCATCTCTTTCTCATTTTATTTTCATTGAAGTTCACGTGGTAAATATCATAGTATATATTTTTGAATAACTGGAAAAATTAATACTTCTTTGTCAAATTTTTCGGTAATGCTAAATAAAATTCATACTGTTTGTTTATAATACTTCATCGGGGAGCTTTCATTCACACAAAAAAATTCTAGATGCAACTGTAAAAAATAAACGTAAGTAACCAATATCATATACCTATAATATAAATGTAAACAGAATGAAAAGATCTTAGGGCACCACAATGTGGTGTAATGGTTAGCAAGCTTGACTCGCTAGATCACTTACGACTGAGAAGCGAGTTCGATCCTCACTGGGTGCCCCATACTTTCAGCCTTGTGCCACATCTAAGCTGTGCTTAGAAAATCGATTGGGCACCTTGAGGCGGTGTAATAGTTAGCAAGCTTGTCTCACTAGAACAATTACAACTGAGTCGTGAGTTCGATCCTCACTGTGTTTATTTCAAGTAAGTTCCTTTCATATTGTCTGATAAGCTTAATAACATTATCATTGAAAGACGAAAGAAAATCACCATATTGATACATGTTTAAATCCAACCTAAGCTTTTGGCTTACATGACAAAAATAAACTTGGCAGCTGCTAAATTGTTCAGCAAGAAAAGCTTCACTAGTTTTCAGAATTAACTGCCTACAGAAGAAATAGTACTGACTAGCAGTAGAGCCCGGCGTTGCCTGGGGATGTAACAGTAAGAGATAGATCAAGTATCGACCATCATAAAGACTGAAAAATAAAATTGACAAAGATTATTGTTTAAGGTTGACGGACACGCATGTCTTAATTAGTTTTTTTTTTTTTTTTTTATGAATTGGTCAAACATTGTTTTTAATCGTTATGAGTCTACCGATTGAACTTATTATAAACAATTGTCTTGTAAATGGAATTTTAAAGCATTCTGAATGCAAAAATAAAAAAAAAAAGTGTGCAAGACAATAGAAACACTACCAAAAAAAAAAAAAAAAGTGAAGTTTTGTTGAAATCGTTTGAAAAATGTAGGGAAATCTGATCCCATATATAAAGGAACACACACACACACACACAATCAACCTGGGTTTTATAATAAGTATAAACCGATATGAGTTGTCCCCCTTTCATTCTCACGATAGCTATGCCTCTTAATCGTGTTTTCAAATTGATTTTGTGCAAAAACAATTGTGTTTTTCCAATTTTGGGCGCTGTCAGAACCACTGCAAGGTAATTTTACATAGTCCTGTGAAGTTTAGTTGAAATCGGTTGAAAAATGTAGGAAATCCGATCCAATATATAAATGTAGACACACACACACACAAATATATGCATGCACACATATATATATATAGTACATACCAGCCACTGTAGGCCCAAAATCCAGAGTAGAATGACAAGGCAATGGGGCCAGCTGAATAAATGCTGCCTTCAAATGTGTTGCGTAAATATTCTGTCTCCCCTGAAAAGTTAAAAACAAAATAATAATAAAAACAATAATAATGCTTTTTATTTATTTTTTTCTTTACAACTAATAACACAAGATTAAAACACTTATATATGGAAATACTTATCTACCTCTGGAATTTGTCAATTTAATATTGGCAAGTTGTTGTCTTTGGGGCTTTTTTCTGAATGTGGATTCTTCTTGTGCATAAGATTCTGCTTTGCTTCTAAGCAGGTGTGTGTGTGTGTGTGTGTAAAATTTATTATAATAATAATAATAATAATACAGAAACACACTCAATAGATTTAGATTTTGTCAAAGATTAGGGGAGTGGTACAAGAAGAAGACTATAGGTACCTAGGAATTAGTGAAGGAGATGGAATACAACATACGCAAATGAAGGAGAAAGTAAGAAAGGAGTACTATAGGCATGTGCGTCTAGTACTGAATACCGAGTTGAATTCAAAAAACAGAATATCAGCCATAAACACCTTGGCTCTCACTGTGGTGCAATACAGTTTCAATATCCTTAACTGGACCATAGCTGACATTAAAACGAGAAAGCTTCTCACTTGCTAGTGCGTGAATAATAATGTTTTTTTTTTTATTAGTCAGTGGAAAATGTCATGATGCCATTTCTAAACATAGGTCTCTGAGCGGAACCGAAAAAGAATGAAATGCAAAAATCAAAGTTAAAAAATAATAATATGAAAAGTTAAAATAATAAGAAACAAGAAGAAATAAGACTAATAAGAAGAATAAGAAAGACTAAGAAAAAGAAAGAAGATAAGAAGACTACTAAGAAAGAAGAAGAAGAAGAAGACTAAGAAGAAGACTAAGAAGAAGAAGAAGACTAAGAAGAAGAAGACTAAGAAGAAGAAGAAGACTAAGAAGAAGAAGAAGACTAAGAAGAAGAAGACTAAGAAGACTAAGACTAAGAAGAAGACTAAGAAGACTAAGACTAAGAAGAAGACTAAAAGACTAAGACTAAGAAGAAGAAGAAGACTAAGAAGAAGAAGACTAAGACTAAGAAGAAGACTAAGAAGACTAAGACTAAGAAGACTAAGAAGAAGACTAAGACTAAGAAGAAGACTAAGAAGACTAAGACTAAGAAGAAGAAGAAGACTAAGAAGAAGAAGACTAAGACTAAGAAGACTAAGAAGAAGAGAAGAAGAAGAAGACTAAGACGAAGAAGACTAAGAAGAAGAAGAAGACTAAGAAGACTAAGAAGAAGAAGAAGACTAAGAAGACTAAGAAGAAGAAGAAGACTAAGAAGAAGACTAAAGAAGAAGAAAAAAAAAAGACTAAGAAGAAGAAGAAGACTAAGAAAGAAAAGAAGAAGAAGAAGAAGACTAAGACTAAGAACTAAAAAGAAGAAGAAGACTAAGAAAAAGAAGACTAAGAGAAGAAGACTAAGAAAAAAAAGACTAAGACTAAGAAAAAGAGACAAGAAGAAAAGAAGACTAAGACTAAGAAGAAAAGAAGAAGAAGAAGAAGAAGACTAAGAAGAAAAAAGACTAAGACTAAGAAGAAAGAAGAAAAGAAGAAAAGACTAAGACTAAGAAGACTAAGAAAAGAAGAAAAGACTAAGAAGAAAAAAAGAAGAAGACTAAGAAAAAGAAGAAGAAGACTAAGAAGAAGAAGAAGACTAAAGAAGAAGAAAGAAGAAGAAGACTAAAGACTAAGAAGAAGAAGACTAAGAAGAAGAAGAAGAAGAAGAAGACTAAGAAGACTAAGAAGAAGAAGACTAAGAAGAAGAAGACTAAGAAGAAGAAGAAGAAGAAGAAGACTAAGACTAAGAAGAAGACTAAGAAGAAGAAGAAGAAGAAGAAGACTAAGAAGAAGAAGACTAAGACTAAGAAGACTAAGAAGAAGAAGACTAAGAAGACTAAGAAGAAGAAGAAGACTAAGACTAAGAAGACTAAGAAGAAAGAAGAAGAAGAAGACTAAGAAGAAGAAGACTAAGAAGACTAAGAAGAAACTAAGAAGAAGAAGACTAAGAAGAAGAAGACTAAGAAGAAGAAGACTAAGAAGAAGAAGACTAAGAAGACTAAGACTAAGAAGAAAAGAAGAAGAAGAAGAAGACTAAGAAGAAGAAGAATAAGAAGAAGAAGACTAAGAAAAGAAGAAGACTAGACTAAGACTAAGAAGAAGAAGACTAAAGAAAAGACTAAGAAGAAAAGAAGAAGACTAAGAAGAAAAGAAAAAGAAAAAGACTAAGAAAAAAACTAAGAAGAAGAAGAAGGAAGAAGAAGAAAAAAGAAAAAGAAGAAGAAGAAGAAGAAGAAGAAGAAAAAGAAAAAAGACTAAGTAGAAAGAAGAAGAAGACTAAGTAAAAAAAGACTAAGACTAAGAAGAAAAGAAGAAGACTAAGAAAGAAGAAGACTAAGAAAAGAAGAAGAAGACTAAAAAAAGAAAAGAAGAAGAAAAAAAAAAGAAGACTAAGAAGACTAAGAAGAAGACTAAAGGAAAAGAAGAAAAAGAAGAAGAAGACTAAGAAGACTAAGACTAAGAAGAAAAGACTAAGAAAGAAGAAAAGAAGAAGAAGAAGAAAAGAAGAAGACTAATTAGAAAAGAAGACTAAAAAGACTAAGAAGAAAAGACTAAGAAGAAAAAGAAGAAGACTAAGAAAGAAAAGACTAAGACTAAGAAAAGACTAAGAAGAAGACTAAGAAAAAGAAACTAAGACTAAGAAGAAAAAAAAGACTAAGAAGAAAAGAAGAAGAAAAGACTAAGAAGACTAAGAAAAGACTAAGAAGAAGAAGAAGAAGAAGAAGAAGACTAAAAAAAGAAACTAGAAGAAGAAGAAGAAGAAGAAGACTAAGAAGAAAAAGAAGAAGAAAACTAAGAAGAAGACTAAGAAGAAGAAGAAGACTAAGAAGAAGAAGAAGACTAAGAAGACTAAGAAGAAGAAGAAGAAGAAGACTAAGAAGACTAAGAAGAAGACTAAGAAGAAGACTAAGAAGAAGAAGACTAAGACTAAGAAGACTAAGAAGAAGAAGAAGACGAAGAAGAAAAAAGAAGAAGAAGAAGAAGAAGAAGAAGAAGAAGAAAAAAAGAAGAAGAAGAAGAAGAACTAAGAGAAGAAGAAGAAGACTAAGAAGAAGACTAAGAAAAAGAAAAGACTAAGAAGAAAAGAAGAAGAAGACTAAGAAGAAAAAGACTAAGACTAAAGAAGAAGAAAGAAGACTAAGAAGAAAAGACTAAGAAAAAAAAGACTAAGAAGAAGAAGAAGAAGAAGACTAAGACTAAGAAAAAAAGACTAAGAAAAAGAAGACTAAGAAGAAAGACTAAAGAAGAAGAAGAAGAAGACTAAGAAGAAGAAGACTAAGAGAAAGAAGAAGAAAGAAGAAGACTAGAAGTAGAAAAAAAACTAAGAAAAGAAAGAAGAAAGAAGAAAGAAGAAGAAGAAAGAAGAAGAAGAAGAAGAAGAAAAAAGAAGAAGACTAAGACTAAGAAGAAAAGAAGAAGAAGAAGAAGAAGAAGAAGACTAACTAAAAAGAAGAAGAAGAAGAAGAAGACTAAGAAGAAGAAGAAGAAGAAAAGACTAAGAAAAGAAGAAGACTAAGAAGAAAAGAAGAAGACTAAGAAGAAAAGAAGAAGAAAACTAAGAAGAAGAAGAAGACTAAAAGAAGAAGAAGAAGAAAAGACTAAGAAGAAAAGAAGAAGACTAAGAAGAAGAAAAAGAAGAAGAAGACTAAGTAGAAAAAGACTAAGTAGAAAAAGAAGAAGACTAAGTAGAAAAAGAAGAAGAAGACTAAAGAAGAAAAGAAGATAAAAAGAGAAAGAAGAAAAAGAAGAAGAAGTAGAAAAGACTAAAAAAAGAAAAGAAAAGACTAAAGACTAAGAAGAAGAAGAAGAAGACTAAGAAAAAAAAAGACTAAGAAGACTAAGAAGACTAAGAAGAAGAAGAAGACTAAGAAAGACTAAGAAGAAGAATAAGAAGACTAAGAAGAAGAAGAAGACTAAGACTAAGAAGAAGAAGAAGACTAAGAAGAAGAAGAAGACTAAGAAGAAGAAGACTAAGAAGAAAGAAGAAGAAGAAGAAGAAGAAAAAAAAGAAAAGAAGAAAAGACTAAAGAAGAAAGAAGAAGAAGAAGAAGAAGACTAAGAAGAAGAAGACTAAGAAACTAAGAAGAAGACTAAGAAGACTAAAGAAGAAGAAGAAGAAGAAGAAGAAGACTAAGAAGAAAAGAAGAAGAAGAAGAAGACTAATTAAGAAGAAGAAACTAAGAAGACTAAGAAGAAGAAGAAGAAGACTAAGAAAAAGAAGAAGACTAAGAAGAAAAGAAGAAGAAGAAAAAGACTAGAAGACTAAGAAGAAGAAGACTAAGAAACTAAGAAAAGAAGAAGAAGAAGAAGACTAAGAAAAAGAAGAAGACTAAAAGACTAAAGAAGAAGACTAAGACTAAGAAGAAAACTAAGAAGAAGAAGAAGAAGAAGACTAAGAGAAAAGAAGAAAAGAAGAAGAAAAAGAAAAGAAGACTAAAAAGAAAAAGAAGACTAAGAAGAAGAAAAGAAGAAGAAAAGAGAAGACTAAAAAGAAGAAGAAGACTAAGAAAAAAGAAAAGAAGACTAAGAAGACTAAGAAGAAGAAGAAGACTAAGAAGACTAAGAAGAAGAAGACTAAGAAGAAGAAGACTAAGAAGAAGAAGACTAAGAAGAAGAAGAAGACTAAGAAGAAGAAGAAGACTAAGAAGACTAAGACTAAGAAGACTAAGAAGAAGAAGGAAAAAGAAGAAGAAGAAAAAGAAGAAGAAGAACTAAGACTAAGAAAAAGAAGAAGAAGAAGAAGAAGAAAGAAGAAGAAAGAAGAAGAAGAAGAAGACTAAGACGAAAAGAAAGAAGAAGACTAAGAAAAAAAAGACTAAGAAAAGAAGAAGAAGAAAAAGAAAAGAAGAAGACTAAGAAGAAAAAGAAAAGAAGACTAAGAAGAAGAAGAAGAAGAAAAAAGAAGAAGAAGACTAAGAAGAAGAAGAAAAAGAAGAAGAAGAAGACTAAGAAAGAAGAAGAAGACTAAGAAGAAAAGAAGAAGAAGAAGAAGTAAGAAAAGAAGAAAAAGAAGACTAAAAGACTAAGAAAAGAAGAAGAAGAAGACTAAGAAAAGAAGACTAAGACTAAGAAGACTAAGAAGAAGAAGAAAAGACTAAGAAGAAGAAGAAGAAGACTAAAAAAGAAGAAGAAAGAAGAAGAAGAAAAAAAAGACTAAGAAAAAAGACTAAAAAAGACTAAGAAAAGAAGAAGAAAAGAAAAGAAAGAAAAGAAAAAGAAGAAGAAGAAGAAGAAGAAGAAAAGAACTAAGAAGAAAAAGAAGAAACTAAGAAGAAGAAGAAGACTAAGAAGACTAAGAAGGGAAGAAGACTAAGAAGACTAAGACTAAAGAAGAAGAAGAAGACTAAGAAGAAGAAAAAGACTAAGTAAAAAAAGACTAAAAAAAAAAAAAGAAGACTAATTAGAAAAAGACTAAGTAGAAAAAGACTAAGTAGAAAAAGAAGAAGACTAAGTAGAAAAAGAAGAAGACTAAGTAGAAAAAGACTAAGTAGAAAAAGACTAAGTAGAAAAAGAAGAAGAAGACTAAGAAAAAGAAGAAGAAGAAAAAAAAAAGAAGAAGAAGAAAGAAGAAGACTAAGAAGAAAAAGACTAAGAAGAAAAGAAGAAGAGAAAAAAGAAACTAAGAAGAAGACTAACTAAGAAAAAGAAGAAGACTAAGATTAAAAAGAAGAAGAAAAGAAGACTAAGAAGAAAAGAAGAAGAAGACTAAGAAGAAAAGACTAAGAAGAAAAGAAGAAGAAGACTAAGAAGAAGACTAAAAACTAACTAAGAAGAAAAAGAAGAAGAAGAAGACTAAGAAGAAAAGAAGAAGAAAAAGAAGAAAAAGAAGAAGAAGAAGAAGAAAAAAAAACTAAGAAGAAAAAGACTAAGAAGAAAAAAAAGAAGAAGAAAAAGACTAAGAAGAAAAGAAGAAGAAGAAGAAGAAGACTAAGAAGAAAGAAGAAGAAGAAGAAGAAGAAGAAGAAGAAGAAGAAAAGAAGAATAAAAAAGAAGAAGAAGAAGAAAAAGACTAAGTAGAAAAAGAAGAAGAAGACTAAGAAGAAAAGAAGACTAAGAAAAAGAAGAAGAAGAAGAAAAGAAGAAGAAGAAGAAGAAGAAAAGACTAAGTAGAAAAAGAAGAAGACTAAGTAGAAAAAGACTAAGTAGAAGAAGAAGACTAAAAAAAGAAGAAGAAGAAGAAAAAAGACTAAGAAAGAAAAAGACTAAAGAAGAAGAAGAAGAAGAAAAGACTAAAAGAAGAAAAGAAGACTAAGAAAGAAGAAGACTAAGTAAAAAAGAAGAAAAAGAAGAAGAAGAAGACTAAGAAGAAAAGAAGAAGAAGAAGACTAAGACTAAAAAAAAAGAAGAAGAAAAGACTAAGAAGAAAAGAAGACTAGAAGAAGAAGAAGAAGAAGACTAAGAAAAAGAAAAAGACGACTAACTAAGAAAGAAGACTAAGAAGAAGAGAAGAAAAAGACTAAGAAGAAGAAGAAGAAGAAGACTAAGACTAAGAAAAAGACTAAAGAAGAAGAAGAAGAAAAGAACTAAGAAAGAAAAAGAAGAAGAAGAAGACTAGACTAAAAAGAGAAGAAGAAGAAGACTAAGAAGAAAAAGACTAAGTAGAGAAAAGAAGAAGAAGAAAAGAAGAAGAAAGAAAGAAGAAGAAACTAAAAACTAAAAAGACTAAGAAGAAGAAGAAGAAGACTAAGTAGAAAAAGAAGAAGAAGAAGAAAAGAAGAAAAGAAGAAGAAGAAGAAGAAGAAAGAAGAAGACTAAGAAGAAGACTAAGACTAAAGAAGAAGAAAGACTAAGAAAAAAACTAAGAAGAAGAAAAAGAGAAAGAAGACTAAGAAAGAAGACTAAGTAGAAAAAGAAGAAGAAGACTAAGTAGAAAAAGAAGAAGAAGACTAAGTAGAAAAAAGAAAAGACTAAAGAAAAGAGGAAAAAGAAGACTAAGAAAAAAGAAGAAGAAGAAGACTAAAGAAAAAGAAGAAGACTAAGAGAAAAGAAGAAGAAGACTAAGTAAAAAAAACTAAGAAGAAGAAAGACTAAGACTAAAGAAGAAGAAGAAAGAAGAAGAAGACTAAGAAGAAAAAGAGAAAGAAGACTAAAAAAGAAGAAGACTAATTAAAAAAGACTAAGAAGAAAAAGAAGAAAAGACTAAGACTAAGAAAGAAAAAGACTAAGAAGAAGAAAGAAGAAGACTAAGAAGACTAAGAAGACTAAGAAGAAGAAAAGACTAAGAAGAAAAGAAGAAGACTAAGAAGAAAAGAAAGAAGAATAAGAAGAAGAAGAAGACTAAGAAGAAGAAGAAGACTAAGACTAAGAAGAAGACGACTAAGACTAAGAAGAAGACTAAGACCAAGAAGACTAAGAAGAAAAAGACTAAGAAAAAAGACTAAGAAGAAGACTAACTAAGAAAAGAAGAAGACTAAGAAGAAGAAGACTAAGAAGAAGAAAAGAAGAAGAAGACTAAGGACTGAAAAGAAGAAAGAAGAAGAAGAAGACTAAAAAAAAGAAAGAAGAAGAAGAAGACTAAGAAAAAAGGGAAGAAGAAGAAGAAGACTAAGAAAGAAAGAAGAAGAAGAATAAGAAGAAGACTAGAAAGAAAAAAGAAGACTAAGAAGAAAAAGACTAAGAAGAAGAAGACTAAGAAAAAAGAAAACTAAGAAGAAGAAGAAGAAGACTAAAGAAGAAGAAGAAGACTAAAGAAGACTAAGACTAAGAAGAAAGAAGACTAAGAAGAAGAAGAAGAAGAAGACTAAGAAGAAAAAGACTAAGAAGAAGAAGAAAAGACTAAAGAAAAAGAAGAAGACTAAGAAGAAGAAGACTAAGAACTAAGAAGAAGAAAGAAGACTAAGAAGAAAAAGAGAAGAAGAAGACTAAGAAAAAAAGAAGAAGACTAAGACTAAGACTAAGAAAAGAAGACTAAGACTAAGACTAAAAAGAAGAAGAAGAAGAAGAAGACTAAAGAAAAGAAGAAGAAGAAGAAGAAGACTAAGACTAAGAAGAAAAGAAAGAAGACTAAAAGAAGACTAAAGAAAAAAGAAGAAGACTAAGAAGAAAAGACTAAGAAGAAGACTAAGAAGAAAAAGACTAAAGAAGAAGAAGACTGAAGAAGAAGACTAAGAAGAAGAAGAGAAGAAGAAAAGAAAGACTAATTAGAAGAGACTAAGAAGAAGACTAAGAAAAGAAGAAGAAGAAGGAGAAGACTAAGACTAAGAAGAAGAAGACAAAGACTAAGAAGAAGAAGAAGACTAAGAAGAAGAAGAAAAAAGAAAAGAAGACTAAGAAGAAAAAAGAAGAAGAAGAAGAAGAAAAAGAAGAAGAAGAAAAGAAGAAAAGAAGAAGAAGACTAAGAAGTAGAAGGGAAGAAGAAAGAAGAAGAAGAAGACTAAGACTAAGAAGAAGAAGAAGACTAAGACTAAGAAGACTAAGAAGAAAGAAGAAGAAGACTAAGAAGACTAAGAAGAAGAAGACTAAGACTAAGAAGACTAAGAAGAAGAAGAAGAAGACTAAGACTAAGAAGACTAAGAAGAAGAAGAAGACTAAGACTAAGAAGACTAAGAAGAAGAAGAAGAAGAAGAAGAAGAGAAGACTAAGAAGAAGAAGTCTAAGAAGAAGAAGACTAAGAAGAAGAAGTCTAAGAAGAAGAAGACTAAGAAGAAGAAGAAGACCAAGAAGAAGAAGAAGACCAAGAAGAAGAAGAAGACCAAGAAGAAGAAGAAGACCAAGAAGAAGAAGACTAAAAAGAAGAGAAAATCAGCCATAAACACTTTGGCTGTCCCTGTGGTGCAATACATTTTCAACATCCTTATTTGGACCATAGAGGACATTAAGCAAATGGAAGCCAGAATGAGAAAGCTTCTCATCTCCCTCTGTATGCATTATCCCAAGGCTGATGTTGATCGTCTGTATGTGCCCAGATCTGAAGGAGGCAGTCTTGGCAAGCTATGGAAGATGCTAAGTGACACAATTCACTGTCACAGAAATAAATTGAGTAAAGAATGTTCTTGAATTTTTTTTTTTTTTTTGGCTAACCTGACAAATATTTATCAATATTTATTTTTCCTTAATAGATTTCTTGAATATTCATGTTGGTAGAAGAAAATAAATACAGTGATACCTTGAGGTAAGTCATTTTTGAAGTTGTCGGATTTTCATAAATATTATATGGAAAAATAAAACTTGCCTTAGGTCGTTTACCTTGAGTTTACGTCGGCCATTAAAAATATTAGATGTCAAACACTAAAATAACAATAACCATATAAAATCATATTAAAATAAATTTAAAAATAATATACTATATATACATATATATCTATATATATATATCATAAAATCATCAAAAACAAAAAAAATAACATAATAATGAAGTATGTTCAGCAGATGTCCTTATTTCAAATTCCTGCTGACAGGTGGCAATTGTGCATTGTTTTCTGCTTCAACACCAACTTTGAGTTCAGATTTGTCTACATCTGTGCTCTGCCATTGATTCTTTTTCACTTAAATTTCAGTTGTGATTTAGAATACATTTTTTCCCATAGCGACAAAGAAAAGTCCCAGTGTAAGTGCTAATGCTAAGTGAAAGGATACATTGCTGGAAGACAAGGCAAAAATTAATTATTTTATTTGGAATACTGTATGTACATATCATAAATACTATAATAGGCAATGGAAAGTGCTTATTTGTGGTTTATAGTTTGTTATTTTGACTTAAGTCATTTTTCGACTTTAGTTGTGACCTCTGGAGCCAATTAATGAGGTAGAGTGAGGTATATCTGTAAACAAAACAATAATATTGCTGTCACATATGGTCCAGTGTCCCTGCTATTTACCTTGAGCCCCATAATAAAATCCAAAGAAGAATCTGCAGTATTACTGGTCCTGATCTGGCATCTCATCTCCAATCACTTTCCATCCACCATAAGGTTACTTCTCTGTGCCTTTTCTATAAATACTTTCATGGTAATTTTTAGGATGAGCTTTTCACTGTGGTACTGAGACTTTATTTATTTAAGTGCAGTACTAGACTGGCAATTAAGATTTCATCAAATCAGTTGAGTTGGCTCGATGTAGCTGTAAATTCTATGCTAGTAATTTCTTCACTCGCATTTCTTGCTTGTGGAACTCCATACTAGCTCCATGCTTTCCAGCCAACTTTAATCTGAAAAAATTTAAATGCAATGTCAATTGTTATCTACTGTCTTCCTGATTACTCTTTCCTCTTCCTACTCATTATTAATGTTTCTGTCCCTAATTCTTCCACACCCTGTAAGCCCTTGCGTCTTAGTGGCTTTACTGCCTTGCATGGGGTGATACTAATTTAAAAAAAAATAAATAAATAGGAAAGGATAATCAATGGAATCCTGATCATGTTTTTTTTCCCCAGCCATATTATATCAGGTATTTCTGTTTTAAATTGCATTAATAAAGAGTTTAAATGATTTGTCTCTCATATTCCTATGACAACGGAGACATGCAACAAAGACATTCCCATGTGAACATCACAAAAAATAAGAGGGTTATTTAATTTAATTCAAACTGGGTTGGTGGATGCGATGACCTTTAACATACACTTCCAAGTAATGGCCGCCTATCGCATTTCATTATTTAATGTGTTTATTGAAAGGTTCTTGGTTTTCATCCTCTGACGATTGCATGAATTTTTTTTTTTTGCAGATGCATGCCCGATTTCAGCAGTTTCTCAAGGCCAATCAAATTAAATCCCTATACAAATCGAAAGTTTTTATATTTTTCACTGACTTTTTAAAAAGCGTCGTCCTGCCATCAAATAAATCACTGACTAAACAAAAATTTTACAAACTCACTGCCAAATTGATAATGTTTCCCCTGACAAAAAACATTTCTGAATACAAAATTTATATATATATATATATATATATATATATATATATATATATATATATATTGTATATTATCATTATATTATTATGTTATAATTGTTGGATATGTCAGTGATGGTCATACTTGTTTATTATGAATCCACAGTCACCATATATATATAATATATATACTGCTATATATATATATATATATATATATATATATATATATATATATATATACACACACAAAATATATGTGCATGTTATATCTCTATGTATACATAAATTTTTTTTCACACAATTTACACACAAAATATGCCATTAATTTATATATATATATATATATATATATCTTTTCTATGAATCAATTCAAGAAAAAAGGTAGGTTGTGGAGGGCTCCAATATCATATTTATGAATGATTTGGAATTATAAATTGAAAAGTGCATGGTATAGAACATGAATTTAATATATAAATAGGTTAAACAGCAAAACCATACACTTTTGAACACCGATCATACAGACCTGAAGTCGACTGTGGCACAAAAAGGTTCAAACAATGGGGAACGTTTTGAATTCATAGTTTAAAGAGACCTAAGACCAGTTGCCATCCAAGGCTATAGAACCCAGTCTGTCCTGCTACCGACCCATAGCTGGGAGAGTAGATGAAAGAGATTCAACACACCTTTCCCAAGGGTGGCGAAAAAACATAGTGATATGTAATGGAAGTGAACAGAACTCAGCGATTCCTCAATCGATCCGGAATTCATTTACTGAACCGTGCCTCCTCTTTTATATATATATATATATATATATATATATATAACTTTCATATACCTATTGTCATTATTTAAAAGGCTTAAAAATACAGATTAAAATGTCATCATTGATAATATTCATTATATTAATTTCATCACGTTTAATATTAATGCTTTGTTTCACTAAAATGATATGCAATAAATTCAAATTATATATTTGTAAAATATATTTGTTTCATTAATATTTTTCTTGTGATAACTCCCGGTTGCATTGGTACAAATACAATCAGAATTTTTATATCCTAATTAGTCCACCAAGACGTTTATACAAGACGCAGGTTGTACAGATTATATAAAGGAAAATTTTCGACTGAATTTTAACGGTAACTTTACAGTTTTGCTCAATTGTAATAATTGCTTGTTTTTTTATTTTGTTTTCTCACCTCTGGATGTAATAAAGTTTTTATAGGCTTGTGTTCTTTTTTTTTTCTATTATTTTTCATTTAATTGTAATAATGACTTGTTTAACCTAAATAATACCTCATAAATATAACCTAGGCTGTACTATTTACTAATAATTTTTTCTTGATTTGCCCTGCTGTATACACCCAGGCTAGGAACAAAAATTGCCTGCAGCCCCTGCAACCTCTCTCTGGTGCAATGAGAGGGCACAACCTTGGGCAGTTATTCCTCAAGGCTGAGCACCTCCCAGTATAATTTTCCTCAGTTGTGACTGTCCTTCGACGGAGCCGCCCATGATCACGCTCTGCCCAAAGACAGAGATGCAACTGAGAGATGATAAATAATGTGTTACAAGTCCCTCGAGGGAGAAATTTACACACCAAAAGTTCAATATCTGACATATTATCAACTTCTAGGCAATATCACTTTTCAGTTTTAACTAATTAGTTTGCATATTGATTTAAAAAAAAGTATATTTCATTAATTAACTTTCTTTACTGTTCTTTCATTTGAGGATTGTTTTGATTTTCATATCAAAAACTGTTCGGTTTACGAATATTGTTTTATATACTGCAGTGAAGTGTTTGGAATTTGCATTTTACTTGGCCTTCGACAAGTTGGCATCTGTTTGTAAAACTTTCCTTAACCAAAGGATATTCCAATAACTTGGACCTTTATAACAAACCTGCCCTCACACCCGACCAATTAATATCTTCTGTCTTTACAGTCATATTCTTTGAACAAATATATTGAATGTCCACAACCACTTCAACATTATGTAAATAGTGAACATTAATCCCATAGAAAAATTACCAGATAGTGAGCGGAAAAAGCTTACTAATAATATAAAACTTTAACTATAACATGCCAATTTATGAAAAAAATGTTCATTTAAAATCCTACTTTGCAAAGTGATAGCAAGTAGGCAAAGCCTGCTAGTATATATATATATATATATATATATATATATATATATATATATATGTGTGTGTGTATGCATGTATATCAAATATGTGGTGCAATTCAATTTATATTACAATGAATCATTGATAAAAAAAATAAATTAAGTAAAGTTAATGATATAAATGGCAAAAACTCTTCGCAAACAAAATTTTAAAGTTGCATTAACCTATGAACCACATGATGAATGTTATGATCCTTGTTTTTAGTAACTACAAGCTGTATAAGGTCTTTTTTTAATCTTCAAGTACTTTCAACTGTACATACAGTCATCCTCAGGCATGGAAATTATTTTGTTTTTAGTAAATCCAGGTAGCATTGAAGAGGAAAGATTAAATGCGAATCAAAATATGCTTTTTAGAAATGTGTTGTTAACGGATAAAAACTTTTGGAGCGTGCGGTAGCAACGCTAAGGTTGAATTTTTTTTACTAATATTGTAATTTGAGATTTTTTTTGTTGTAGGAGTTTATCAGTCAATGTGGCATGAACTAAATTGTTCAATAAATAGAGTAACGTCTCAGCTGTTATCCCGAAAATTCGCACACCAGATCAGTTCTTTTAAATCAAATATGTGGTGCAGTTCAATTTATATTACAATGAATCATTCATACAAAAAGGAGATTAATAAAGTTAATGATATAAAATGGTGAAAACTCTTCACAAACAAAATTTTAAAATTGCATTAACCTATGAACCCCTTAATGAATGTTATGATCTTTGTTTTTAGTAACTACAAGCTGTATAAGGTCTTTTTTTAATCTTTTAGTACTTTCAACTGTACATACAGTCATCCTCAGGCATGAAAATTATTTTCTACTTTTTGTATGAATGATTTATTATAATATTATATATATATATATATATATATATATATATATATATATAATTTCGGTGAATCTGATTGACAATCCCTTTTTTATACAGATTTCATTAAAGATAACAGGCATGATACTGTGATTAATCTTTGTATTCAATTTTTTTGTGTTTGCTAAGTCAGTAATTCTCAACATCTGTGCCATAGTACACTAGTATGCCACACAATCCTCTTAAGTATGCCACAAAATATTGTCATGATATACATATATATGTATGTGTGCGTGGAAGTAGTAATGGTACAGCGTTAGTATTTGAATAAATGAATACGTATTAAATTTTTCTTTCAAATAATTCTTTTTGACATACTTTGTTATTTAAAATACATTGTTTTAATAGAAATTATTTAATATTTTCATACAAAAAAAATTTAACTGTTTAAAAACACTTTAACCATTTCTAGTGATTGAGGGCTCAAAATTCGACGGTACACTAAATAAGCTACTCAAATAGGTGAAAAGAAAAGAATTGGCCACCATTTTTACTTATCAAGAGCTCTAAATAAAAAGATTCAACAGTACCAAAAATAAGAAGCGAGAAAGACTACGCTCAAAGGAAGAAGAAATGAGGGTCTGCTTATCACCCTTGATTCATTTTGGATTTCAATACAAAAGGAATATCCCACATTAGCTAAAAAAGGCTTTATCAGTTTTATTGCAATTTTCTACTTCTTATTTATGTGAATTAGGCTTCTCAACCCTAAATAATATCAAAATAAGAAGCAAGAAAGACTACACTCAAATGAAGAAGAAATGAGGTCAACTTATCACCCATTGATTCATTTTGGATTTCAATACAAAAGGAATATCCCCCATCAACTAAAAAGGCTTTATCAGTTTTATTACCAATTTTCTACTTCTTATTTATGAATTTAAGCTTCTCAACCTAAATAATATCAAAAATAAGAAGCAAGAAAAGACTACCTCAAATGAAGAAGAAATGAGGGTCTGCTTATCACCCATTGATTCATTTTGGATTTCAATACAAAAGGAATATCCCACATCAACAAAATTAGCTTTTATCAGTTTTATTGCAATTTTTAATTCATAGAAACTCTGATAACCTAAATAACATCAAAAATAAGAAGCGAGAAAGACTACGCTCAAAAAAAGAAATGAGGGTCTGCTTATCACCCATTGATACATTTGGCTTTTAATAAAAAAGAATATCTTACTAAAAAGGCTTTAATTTTATTGCTATTTTCTAATTCTTATTTATGTGAATTAGGCTTCTCAAGTGCAAATATAAATGAAGAAATATGTGTTTACTTATCTCATATTCGATCAAATTCGATTTGAAGAAATTATGAGAAAACATCAGGCACAGGTTTTACACTAAATATGCTGCATAAATAGTTGAAAAGAAAACTTCAGATCATTTAAACTAATTGTACTGTGCTAAGTGTACCGTGATATTTTTATTTGCTCTGGGGTCTTCTAGCCTTCGTCTCAAGAGGTATAACTGGTAAGGTAGCAAATCATCTGAATTCAAAATTTTCCTTCTACTAGAATGGTTGCCAACCAAGGCTATAGAGCCCCAGTCTTTCCTGTTGTTCTACCCATAGCTGTATGTATGTGTGCGTAATAATATTTCACAGTAAATAAGCTGTACAAATAGTTAAACAAAAACATTGAAATAAATGAAGTTCATATTTGTGTGTATTTTTTTTTAATTGGGGGTTTTATTTCATAGCATTTAAATGTATACCTTTTAAAAATTTTGCTAAGTGTGCCGTGATATTTTCATTTGTTCCTTGGTGTACCGTTGCTTAAAAAGGTTGAGAAACACTGGTAAAGGTGTTTTCTTTTCTGGACATAATGTATGTAAAAGCTGTCTGAATGTTTTATATATCCAAGTGCTTTCAGCTATTCTATTCACCATGATGAAAGATGTGGGTATGTTTATATTTGATGATATTACGTGCGCACCATGTTTGGAAATTAACAAAACACATTCACTTTCCTATATACTGAATATGTAGATTTTGATTTAAGAAACAAACAAAAAAAAAGAAAGAAAAGTAAGGGAGAGGAGAGAACAAAAGTGACAGAGAGAGTAGGGAATGAGAGAAGAGTGGGAGATCATAGGTTCGTTATTGGAGAGAGGGAGAGATCAGTGGGCAACAGAGAGGAGAGAGATCAGTACCGAGGAGAGAGAGAGATCAGTGGGGCAAGGGAGAGAGAGAGAGAGATCAGTGGGCAATCCAGAGAGAGAGAGAGATCAGTGGGCATGAGGAGGAGATCGAGTGGAGAGAGGAGAGAGAGAGATCGATTAAGCAACGAGAGGAGAGAGAGAGAGACTTTTGTTTCTAGAGGAGAGAGATTTTGATTAAGGCAACGAGGAGGAGAGAGAGAGACTTAGGCAGGCAGAGGAGAGAGAGAGAGAGGCAACAGAGGAGAGAACAGAGAAAAAGACAGAGAGAGAGGAAAAAGAGAAAGAGGAGGAAAGAGACGGAGAGGAAACAGAGAGAGAGGAGGAACGAGAGAAAAATATGGAGGGAACCAAGAGAGAAAGAGGAGGGAAATAGAGAGAAAGAGAGGGAACGTAGAGAAAGTAGAGGGAATAGCAGTTGTCGTAAAGAGAGGAAAGAGAGAAAGAGGAGAGAAAAAGACAGAGAGAGAGAAGAGAGAACGAGAGAAAAGAGATAGAGGAGGGAACGAGAGAAAAGAGAGAGAGGAGGGAAAGAGAGAGAGAGAGAGTAGTGTAGTGATCATGTCTCTTTAAATAAAATCCAGAAACAAATGATTTGTCAATTCTGATCATTCAACAAGAACTTGTCAGTGAACATTCAGAAACTTTTACGGGAGCCATGTTTACCAAAAGTTAACATATGAAGAACATTATGATTAACTTGAAACGTTCCCTGTGACCTCAAAAACAAAAATAAATTTGATGTAAGCCAATATGAGTGAGGTTAAAGAAAAAAAAAATTCATATAATCTTCATAAACTGCAGGAAGGAATTTGGAAATATTTTCTATGCATTAAATAGGTTGGTAGGCTACCAAATGATATCTATATGAATTTTGCACATAACTGATTTGGGAATGAGAAAAAAGAAAGAAAGAGAGAGGAAGGAATGAGAGAAAAAGACAGAAAGAGAGAGGAAGGAGGGTGAGAAAAAGATAGAGGAAGGCGAGAAAAAGGAAGGAGGGAGAGAGAGAAAAGAGAGGGGAGGGAACGAGAGAAAAGAGAGGGGAGGGAACGAGAGAAAAGAGAGGGAGGAACGGAAAAGAGAGGAGGAACGACGAAAAAAAGACGGAGGGAAAAGAAAGAAAGAGAGAGGGGAGGGAACGAAGAGAGGAGGGAACGGAAAAGAGGAAGGAGAAAAGAGAGAGGAGGAGGAGAGAGAGGAGGGAGGGAACGAGAGAGGAGGAGGAGGGGAAGAGAGAGGAGGAGGGAATGAGAGAGAGGAGGAGGGAATGAGAGAGAGAAGGAGGAGGGAGAGAGAGAGAGGAGGAACGAGAGAGAAGAGAGACAGAGAGAGACAGAGAGAGAGGAAGAGAGAGAGAGAAGGGACAGAGAGAGAGAAGGAAGGGGAGAGAAGAACAGAGAGAGAGAGAGAGAAGGGAACGGGAGAGAAAAAGACAGAGAGAGAGAGAGAGAAGGAGGAAAAGAGAGAGAGAAGGGAACGAGGGAGAGAAGAAGAGAGAAAAGGGACGGAGAGAAGGAAGAAGAGAGAAAACGGGAGAGAAAGAAAGAGAGGAGGAACGGGAGAGAAAAGACAGAGAGGAGGGGAACGGGGAGAGAAAAGAGAGAGGAGGGAACGGGAGAGAAAAAGACAGAGAGGAGGGAACGGGAGAGAAAAAGACAGAGAGGAGGGAACGGGAGAGAAAAAGACAGAGAGGAGGGAACGGGAGAGAAAAAGACAGAGAGGAGGGAACGAGAGAAAAAGACAGAGAGGAGGGAACGAGAGAAAAAGACAGAGAGGAGGGAACGAGAGAAAAAGACAGAGAGGAGGGAACGAGAGAAAAAGACAGAGAGGAGGGAACGAGAGAAAAAGACAGAGAGGAGGAACGAGAGAAAAGACAGAGAGGAGGAACGAGAGAAAAGACAGAGAGGAGGGAACAGAGAGAAAAAGACAGAGAGGAGGGAACGAGAAAAAAAAGACAGAGGAGGGAACGAGAGAGAAAAAGACAGAGAGGAGGGGAGAGAAAAGACAGACAGAGAGGAGGGAACGAGAGAGGGAGAGAGAGAGAGGAGGGAACGAGAGAGAAAAGAGCGAGAGAGCAGTGTAGTGATTATGTCCCTTTAAATAAAATCCAGAAACAAATGATTTGTCAATACTTTTACGGGAGCCATGTTTACCAAAAGTTAACATATGAAGAACATTATGATTAACTTGAAATGTTCCCTGTGACCTCAAAAACAAAAATAAATTTGATGTAATCCAATATGAGTGAGGTTAAAGAAAAAAAAAAAATTCATATAATCTTCATAAACTGCAGGAAGGAATTTTGAAATATTTTCTATGCATTAAATAGGTTGGTAGGTTACCAAATGATATCTATATAATTTTGCACATGACTGATTTGGGAATGAGAGAAAAAGACAGAGAGGAAGGAACGAGAGAAAAAGACACAGAGAGAGGAGGGAACGAGAGAAAAAGACACAGAGAGAGGAGGGAACGAGAGAAAAAGACACAGAGAGAGGAGGGAACGAGAGAAAAAGACACAGAGAGAGGAGGGAACGAGAGAAAAAGACACAGAGAGAGGAGGAACGAGAGAGAAAAAAAAGACAGAGAGAGGAGGGAATGAGAAAAGACAGAGAGAGGAGGGAAATGAGAAAAGAGACAGAGAGAGGAGGGAAGAAAAGAAAGAGAGGTGGACAGAAAAGAGAGGAGGAACAGAGAAAAAAGATGACAGAGAGGGAATTAGAGAAAAGGAAGAGGAAACAGACAAAAAAGACACAGAGAGAGGAGGGAATAGAGAAAAAGACACAGAGAGGGAACAGAGAAAGGAACAGAAAAGAAAAAGGAGGGTAGAGAGGAGAGAAGGGAAGAGAAAAAGACACAGAGAGGAGGGAAGGGAAGGGAAAAAGACAAGTAGCAAGGGACAGGAGAGAGGAATGAGAGAAAAGAGAAAAGACAGAGAGAGGGAGGAGGAGGAAACAGAGAAAAGGGACAGAGAGAGGAGGGAGAGGAGAGAGAGGAGGAATGAGAAAAGGGACAGAGAGAGGAGGTTGCCGGTTTTGATGATGCTATATGGAGGCCACGTGCTGCCCTGACTATAACCCCCTCTCTCAGCTGGGATTCCATTCCGAATTTTCTGTTTTGATTTACTTCCATGGCCTTATTACATATTTGGATATGACCACAAGACAACGGCAGTTTAAAATCAGGCTTTTCCTTCTAGATGGACTGCCTTCCTGGGCTATAGAGTTCCCTCTATCCAAAGCCGCTGTTTATAAGGCACCAGTTTTCAGTCTTTGCCCATTTTTCAGTTTGGAGCTGGACAGAGTTTATATTGTTAGAGGGTATTTGAAATGCATGCTATGAAAGCGATTTATAGACAGTGAAATGTTGTCCCCATTACCACTGCCAGATATGACAACCTTAAGATACATAATGTATAAAATATGTAAATGTATAACTGGAACATGTTAAAAAGCTAAAAGAAAAAAAAAAGAAATACAAGCCTAAAAAAGAAAATGTTTGAAGTCATTTAGTAATAAAATACTCTACATTTTTAGTACTTTCTAAAAGGCTATATATATATATATATATATATATATATATATATAAAAATTCGCAAGAGGATAGAATCCAGGTAGAGCTCAATGTCCAGGACAGAGCAAGAATATAATATAAAAGGCTCAAATACTAATATTCCATGATGATAATTTATTACATTGGAATCGTAATCACAATCCAATTATTCAAACCTATAAATTCAAAAAGAAATTGGAAAATTTAACTTGAGGACACATGGTACAGTGAATACACTGACAGGACCCAAAGAGTGTGAGTTCAATACCTGGTTAAAGTGATGGAGAACTTGGAGAGGGAAATTAACAAGAGATAACTGATAACTGGCATCCATTAGCCACAGCACGTGGAACCAGAGCAGTCTACCCTAGTGAGCGAAATAAAGGCTTCAGTTTGACATTCTAACTGCTTGGAGGTCGGAGCGTACAATGGCCGAAATGTAATAAACATGATGACAAAAATGAGGACAATAGTCCATATGATGTAAATAGTGATGATTTCTCATGCAACTCAGAGAATTTAATATACATAATTGTCCTATATGTAGCCTCCTTTGTAAATCTCTAGCGGGTCGTAAGTGCCACTTCAGATTATCGCACAAAATTTCATGACTGAATCAATTGAGTTGGCAGATCTTCATATGTCAAAACCGACAGGAGTGTCCATTATTTTATATATATATATATATATATATATATATATAGTATAGTATAGTGGCTCGGATTCAGAAACTGGAGAGACAAGTTTTCATTCCAGTCATTTCCATTACATTCACTTATGTGCTAATATCCTTGGCAAAGGTATGAATCCATCTCAGCTGTCAATATACCACGTATCACCCTTGAGCGCTTAGCCTTGGAGCGGGTAGAATGGAGATCAACATGTTTTAGTGGACTCAGCAGTTTTCAATCTGCTTGTCTGAATCATCTTCAAGAAGAAAGAGCAAGATCTAAAAAGGTCAGCCAATCTAACAGTGATCTCATCCCACAATCCCTTTCTCTTGTTCCATATGTGGGCCTCCTTTAAATGCAAAATTCGAGGTCTTAAGTGCCACTTTGAACCATTGCGCAAAAATTTCATAACTGAATCAATTAAGTTGTGAATCTTCATGTCGAAAACCAATGGAAACCCATTATATATATATATATATAAAATATATATTAAATAAATGATAAATAAATATATAAATATATATGTAAAATGTATGTAAAATGTGTGTGTGGAAATAAAATGGAGTGGGTGTGTGTGTGGAGTGTGTGTAGATGGTGTGTGTGTGTGGTGTGTGTGTGTGTGTGTGTGTGTGTGTGTGTGTGTGGTGTGTGTGTGTGTGTGTGTGTGTGAAATAAATAAATAAATATATATATATGTGTAAATAAATATATATATATATATATATATAAATAAATAAATATATATAAATAAATAAATATATATAAATAAAATATATATAAATAAATATATATATAAATAAATATATATATAAATATATATAAATATATATATATATATATATATATATAAATATATATATATATATATATATATATAAATATATATATATATAAATATAAATATATATATATATATATATATATATATATATATATATATATATATATATATATATATATATATGAAGAAAATTTGGAAAAACAAAACAAAAATCCTTAAATGCAATTATGTTGTTTTAAAATGAATGAAATATGGACATCTGACGTTTCGGTTTAATAAACCTTTTCAAGACAATATTCATTAAAATACAATTCAGTTCAATTTAACAAAGACGATGGACATAAAAAAAAAGTCTTATCCAAAACAGATAACTGAAAATTTTAAAATGATCAGCTTTCGTTTAACATAGTCACGTTGTCGTCACATAGGCGACGCTTTCAAAACGTATTCCTAAAAATTTTGTGATTATTTTGAAATGAAAAAGAAAATGAAAAGAATTCTATTAGGATCTAAAATTTTTGTGTATGCTTGTCAAGCATTAATCTCGCTAAAAAAGGGAAATATTAAAGAAACCGGTCTAGTATTCACCGTGCGTGAGATGGATATTATACCTGCTTCATAAATCCTCCTGAGATTTTTTTATTATGAAAATATTTTAATACCTTCACGGAATCGAAATCGAATTATGATCTGCTTTAGTTGTGTGTAAAAAAAGCATTGTTAAAATTTCCGAGGCGAATATCTCGTTTATGTTCGAAAAACACAAGATTTTACGAACCTACATGTTTTCACCCACATATTTTAGGTCACAATTTTTGCATGATATTTGATAGATGCAAGCATCGGATGTAATATGTTGTCTGCTGGTGCTATTTAATAAACTACGGATAGTCCTAGTAGGTAATATAGTAGTTCTAATTTTTAATGCATTTAGATTATGAGAGATACGTTCGGTCAAATGGTTATTTGGTAAAAAGATGCGACCAAACGAAATATTATCAGAGGCAACTGAAATTGTATCTTTCATTGATGTAGTTGTAGTGGCCTTCGAGGTGTCATTTTGCGCTGATGAGTGAATTTTCAACGCTTTATTTTTAGCACTCTGTAATAATTATCTCGGATACAAAAGATTTGAAAAGGTATCCTCAATATATGTGAATTCATCATTTAAATATTTTGATGAACAGATGCGAAGAGCCCTTAAATAGAATCCAATAACAATACCCCTCTTAGTGTTAGTATCATGGTGAGAGTAAAAATGTAAATAGTCATTTTTACATGTAGGTTTACGATATACTTTGAATTCTCATTTATTTTTATTTTTAATGAGTAGTATGTCTAAAAAAAGGTAAGGAATTATTAGATTCAAGTTCATAGGTAAATTCTATAGTAGGTGCTATTCTATTTAATCTATCAGGAATATTGTTTAAATCATGCTTATGTGGGTAGATAAATAAAATGTCATCGATGTATCGAAAGTAATGTGTATCAGGTGGAATGACATCTTTAAAAGGTCCAGATTCAAGAAATTCTAGAAATATGCATGCTAGGAATCCAGAGAGAGGACTCCCCATCGGTAAACCAAATTTTTGTTTATAATAAATATTATTATATTGGAAGAAACAATGTGAAGTGCAAAGGATGCATAATTTGATGCATTTTGAGATAGAGATAGGTAGCTTAAAGTCAATTTTCTGTTTTGGATAAGACTTGTTTTTTATGTCCATCGTCTTTGTTAAATTGAACTGAATTGTATTTTAATGAATATTGTCTTGAAAAAGGTTTATTAAACCGAAACGTCAGACGTCGACATTTCATTCATTTTAAACAACATAATTGCATTTAAGGATTTTTGTTTGTTTTTTCCAAATTTTTCTTCATTCTGTCGGATTTATATCCATTTACATTTGCTTACATATATATATATATAAATATATATATATATATATATATATATATATATATATATATATATATATATAAAAATATAAAGAAAGAACAGTAAGATATATAATCCGTGTTCTTATAGATATTTTTTATTTTACAAAATAGTGCTCAATGTAAATTTACAGAGCATTAATATTATAAATTAATTGATGAGCTGTGAGTAATAGAGCGAAAGTATGTCTGGATGACACACATGCACACATTATATATACATATATATATATATATTTGAGTAGCACATATTCAGCTAAACAGGTTTGATTAAAAAGAAGTAACAAGGTGTGTCTAATTTTTTTTATTATACTTAACATCTTACCCAGAAGTTGGAAAAGTATTATGTTTGAAGTTTTGGATAAACTGTCTGAAGTTCATATTTATTTTTTTGTTAAAATCTACTACACGGACACTACATCAATTCTTGATAATGACTCAAAAGTTAAGAGTACTTGAACAAAAATAAAAAATATATGAACTTCTGACAGTTTTTATCCACAACTTTGAACATAAAACTCAACAGGTTATTCAAAAGTTGGAAAAGTATAATAAAAAAGTAAACAGACTTTGTCGGTTCTATTTAATCCGACATGTTTGGAGATATATACACATAGATACATATATATTATAAATTGATTTAAAATGTTTTTTTTCGCTACACAGTTCTAACCATGTATCAAAAATAGAAGCTAAATTATATATCTTACTGTTCTTTCTTTTTATTTATATATATATATATATATATATATATATACACACATATATATATATATATATATATATATATACACATATATATATATATACACACACACACACACACACATATATACACACACACACACACACATATATATACACACACACACACACATATATACACACACACACACATATATATACACACACACACACATATATATATATAGATATACACACATGCACATATACACACACACATATATATACACACACACACTCACATGCACACATATATAAATACATATATACACACACACATATATACACACGCACATACACTGTATATACTCGTGTATCATGCGAGTTTTGAAGACCTAATTTTGAAGCTAATTTTAAGGGGGTCACATCATACATGATATATAAAATTAGCATATGTACTGCTGGCACTGGCTACACCAATCACCAAACTATATATCAATTTACTGCAGTCAAAAAGTACAGCTGTATTTAAAATAAACATTGCATGTTACACAAATATATACGGCATATTATTCGTAACTTTGATGTATAGGACGGAAGCAGTTTTTGGGGAAAGTCTTTATACACTAAAATATACAATACTTGAGTGTAAAATCCTACTACAGAGGAATTTTAGCTTGACACACACCTGTTCCAGATACTCATCAGTCTATCAGTTACGTACTGCCATACGTGACACATTCTTGGGCGATCTTGTCTCTTCTGAATCATGACTGACAAGAGAAGATTTTTCCACAATGTTGCAGTTTCTTTCTACAGTAGACTGGTTGCAAATCAAAGCTATAGGGCCCAGTCTGTCTTGCTATTTAACCCAAAGATGTGTAAGTGAATCTAATGAACCTGATTGGAACTTGAACCTGGCACTGATTTCTCAATCCGAGGCGATATCCATTACAGTTCAGCACACAGAAAGACATACGAAATGAATAAAACAGAACTGCCCAGTCCTCTATTCTCAGTCTTGATTGAGTTCAAAATCATCTTTGTGTCCTTGTGAGTGACAAATTAATTTTCACCTTCCACGACAGGCAGGATGTGGCGAGCCTCTCGTTGCGCTATCGCTACTACCATCGAAAGTGCTCGGGTGAACTACATTCCTTGGTTCCATCTTGTCTAACCTCACGGCTAGGACCCACCATGCCACTTACATAGTAGCAAACCACCCACATTCCCCCCGTATTCCATCAGCATGAAGTAAGTTCCACTCAAACAGATTCTTCTCACAAACCACCGTCCTGTGGAACTGACTCCTAAGAAGAGGTTTCCTTTGATCAATACAATTTTAACCTGTTCAAGTCTAGAGTTAACTGCTATCTTCCTCTCCTATCCGTATAAACTATTCCTTAATGTAACCATCTTGAGTAGACCTTACCTTAAAAAAAAAAAAAAAAAAACTTACCTAAGCCAATTTTATAGAAACCAATTCCGATGATAATTAACAAGGCAATTATTTTACTGATGGTGATGATGACTTGTAATTTGGTGACTAATTTCACATTGATGCAATTCAAGGCAATCAGCAGCACTGAAAAAAAAAAAAAAAAAAAAAAAAGGAAGGAAACAATGAAAAGAAACATTAAAACATTATTGGAAAATACAAAAACTTAAGGAAACACATATGCTGAGCCACAAAAATCTCCTGAGCCGACCAAGCATAAAAATGAATACAGTATAGGAACCAGTAATACTGAGGGCTAGAGAAAAATAATAACAAATAAAAAATTGTGTCTGTCTATATCTCTGAGATGAGGTATTATGATTACTTGCATTATTTACATTGCCATATTCACTACATTTCAACCATTGTATGCTCTGGCCTTCTTCAGGTGATTGGAATAATAATAACAGAAAAATTGCAATATGAACACTGGTAAAAATGGATGCTGAGACATTAGGTTTATAAGTCCCAGAAATTTTTAAAATGTTTTTTTTTTTATAGTAAAAATAGCATCAATACGTTTATCTAAAAAAAAAAAAAAAAACACAAAACAATAACGTCTGATGCAACTTTTGAAGACTTAATTTTGATGCTAATTTGTAAATGGGGATATAGTTCGGTCAACGGTATAACCAGGGTCTGCAGTATATACTCTAATTTTAAATCTCGTGTATAATGCGATCCCCTTAAAGTTAGCTTCAAAATTAGGTCTTCAAAAGCCATGATATGAGAATATATACAACAGACAGACAGATAGATAATAAACAGACAGATAATGAACATAGATAGTCTGGTCAATGGCACAGCCAAGACCAGCAGCACATTTGCTAATTTCATACCTTGTGTATGATGCAACCCTTTTAAAATTAGTTTCAAAATTAGGCCTTCAAAAGTCGCATGACACATAAGCATATACGGTATGAACAATACGTTCTTCTAAAAAAAAAAAAAAAAAAAATTACCGACACATTTTTATTGCAAGATGGAAGTCAATACATTTTTATCGCAAGATGGACATCAGTAAAACACTAAAAAAGTACAATGTACTTCTATAAAAAAAAAATTACCATCAATACATTGTTTTTAAATTACCAATATCTACAAATCATATCTAAAAAAAAACATATGCTTGCCCATAAAGTATAAACTATCTGTTGTTGAAGACCTCAAATTATATTAAAAATATTTAGATTTCAGTATTAAATAGCCCATAGAGATGCTGATATGTTACTAAACAAAAATCAACCAACCATTATTAAAAAAGACAAAAGAGAAAAGATAATAATGGACAATCTTAAGCAATACTATAATTTCAGCAACGAGGGAATTATAACATGTATAAATGATTATTCAACTAAAACTCTTTTCTACATTCAAAAGTGGTAACTATCTCAGCATTTAAATCACAGCACAGGATTAAAAGGAAATAATATTGACATTTTAATTTATATTCAGAAAAACTAACAATACTAATGGTAGACATGGTGGGATAATAGTGGCTCAGATTGAGGAATTGGAGAGCCGAGTTCAAATTCCAGTAGAGTTCATTACATTCATGTGCTAATACTCTTGAGAAAGGTACGAATCCATGTCTTCTCTCCCCAGCTACGGGTAAAATAGCAGGACAGCCTTGGATGGCAACCAGTCCAGGCAAAAGAAATGCTGAATTTAAACTGGATTGCACTATCCTAAAATGTGTATCCATATGGATGGGGACCACTTCTGAATATAAATTCTCACTGAAACTCCTATGGATTTGCCTATCCAAACTCTATGCTTGATCAGATTTTGTTCAGATACAGTGGGTTCATTTGACAGAGCCAGCTCAACTGGCCAAGTAAATACTGCAACAGGTAGACGTAACGATTATAAATTACAATATTCTATAACTTGCCGCATATTAAGCAAAACTAAAAATGTTTCTTGTTTTGATTGCAATTTCACTCATAGTATTTTATTGCATCTGTAATTCTCTCAAACAAAGAAATGCAGGTTAGACTAAAGCATATGAGAAAAGAGGGCTTGGAAAATTTGATACTCACAGGACAGATTGAAGACAAGAGCAACAGAGGAAAACAATGCAAAACAAACCTAGTGAGCTTGAGTAATGGAACAAAGTTTAGGAGAGATAAAAAGACAGAATTTATTAAAAGCTACAAAAGACAGGAAATTGTGGAGAGCCATGACTGCCAATGTCCTGAAGGAACATGGCACATAGCAGAACTTGTGTGAATGAATGGGGGAACAAGGTTGAGGAGAGATAACAAAAAGACAAAAGTTATTAAGAGCTACAAAGGACAGGAAGATGTGGAGAGCCATGATCTTCTGAAAGGACATGGTATATAGAAGAAAATTTTAAAAATCAGAATTCTTTTGTGCTACAATTACTCGGGTAGAATATACAGTGTAACCATAAAGTAGGTATCTCCAAAGCCATAATTGCCAATGTCCTGAAGAGACATGGTGTATAGAAGATTTTAAAATCACAATTCTTTCTTACAAAGAAATGCAGGCTAGACAGAATTCTCCAGCCTTGATTGTCACTCAGTCTGGGAGAAAGGTAATTCTTAATTCTAAAGTGTGAAGAATGCAAAGAAACAACTTTATGCCTAATAATGGAGACACAACCTTTAAACAATTTCTTAGTAGTACTATGAACATACAACAGGGCTTTTCTCTGGCTTCCACTGAGCGGACAAATCAATCTCCACATTGTGTTTTGCTTTTCATTTCTGCTGGTGCATACATAGATTGAAAAAGACTCATGGCACATTCACAAGAAACAGAAATTGAAAACAACAATGAAGTCAGGAATTTTGTTCACAATAATATGTTTATTTCAAGAAGATTCCCAGTCGGATCTAGTATTCTCTATGGTAGTCGGTAGGTGGCAGAATAGTAACTTCAACACCTCTTATTTCAGCTGAGCAACTGTTACCGACATGACTGGTTGAACAGACAGCTCCCCTCTCTACTTTTATAGCAGGTCTGTGGAGTCAGAACACAAAACCTTCAAGTCTGACTCCTATTTTTGGCACCTCCCACTTCTCTTTATGTAATTAAGTGATTATGGCCTAAAAATCTCATGAAGCCTAACTTGAGTAGGCCTATATCATTAGAACTGGTTTATATCAAAGAATAAAGATATTGTGGCTTTTATATCATACCTATTTATTCTTTAATATTTTCTAACAGAATTAGAAATAAAATCTTTGAAAGGA
This sequence comes from Acanthosepion pharaonis, assembly GCA_903632075.3. Classification (NCBI taxonomy): domain Eukaryota; kingdom Metazoa; phylum Mollusca; class Cephalopoda; order Sepiida; family Sepiidae; genus Acanthosepion; species Acanthosepion pharaonis. Next base: position 356,084 of record CAHIKZ030000346.1, read on the forward strand.
TACAGAAGAAATAACAATATCCCTGCTATAATGTATAGCGTGTGTGTGTGTATATATATATATATATATTCTTTTTTTAAAAATATGATACAACCGCAACACAAAAAATTTCTATGTTTCAAAACTAAAGCTAAATTTATGAATTTAATTATTTTTATAATTAAATTTATAAATTTAGTTATCGGTTTTCAATCAGAAATTTTTAAACTTAAAATCCATTTGTATCAAGCAGTTTTTTGAAAAATAAAAATAATTTATATACTTTTTTTTTTTTTTTATAGATACAAATATTTAAGTAAATGCTCTATTAATAACATTTACCGGCCTGAATTGGTAAAAGCAAGTCAGGCTATATGACAGTTCCGTATAGGATACAGGTTCCCAACAGGAATCGAACCTGTATCCTATACAGAACTGTCATATAGCCTGACATGCTTTTACCGATTTCGCCACAGAGGAGCGTTTTGGATAGTAAAGTTGATTTTACTGTTTTTAAACTACAATTTTCCATGATTTTCTCATGTACATTCATATCTGCTCAACGTGTATCCAAATGTAAACAAATAATATCACACATTATGAAATGGGCAAAGTCCGACAATTATTTTAAGACATTTTCATGTTTATACATTTTTTTTTATAGATAATTTTGCATATAAACATAAAAATGCCTTAATACAATTGTTGGACTTTGTCAATTTTATAATGTGTGATGTCATATATATTATTTGCAAATAAGAAATAAGTACAGAACCATATAAAACTACTTTATAACACGACTTGAAATTTTTACAGGATTTAAAAGATAACAAAAATAAAATTCTATAATGTAAGATTTTTTTTTTTCTTTTTTACATATATAGTTTTGCAAATACAATAAATACAAAAAATAAAATGACTTTAAAAAAGAAGTTGAGATGAATTTCTTTAAAGGAAATAGTAAATATACAGTAGAAGAAATAATAAAAAATAAAAATTCTATAATGTAAGACTTTTCATATAAAGTGTAAATTCAACTGGAGTCAGTCCAGTGACCCCTTAAGTGCTTCCAACTGACACGAATGCCCAGTTATATTGGGGTGACAAGCAGAAACATCTGGTTTTGGACAAAGTGCCACTTGACACTTTTTTTTCATTTATCTATTTTCATCCCCTTTTACTAAAGTGGTTTTACCACTTTGAACCCCAAACTTCAAAGACTATCTGCCAGCCATTACCCCTCCACAAACATTTCTAACTGATAACATCATTTATGGTCCACTTGACTTTATGTATGTTCAGCTGGTTGTATAGGGGGACATTGTGTCAGAGTACAAAATTTAAGTATAGTATGAAAAGTGGCGACATATTGACGATAACCATAAAAAAGACAAAAGCAATATAAATTCTCTGCATGGCCAGTTTTTCAATCAATCTTTATCAAACAAATTCTGATAGATTTAATAGATTAACACTAGAGTGGCAGGCTCTCTGTGTTCTAAAATGTCAAATTCCATGTTTTTCTGTGATGGTAAATTTAAATTTTCCATTTTTGTTTCAAAATCATAAAAACATGAAAAACTGAGACTTGTGCGTAAACAGCAAATTATACACCTTACTTTTCTAGGCATCTTTTATTTATTTTTTTTATTTATTTTTTTTTTTTTGTGCTTCAGCGATTTCTGATGATCCACAAGTGTGTTTCTCAGAGTCCAATCTTTGGTGCGTTGGCAAAAATGCAAAATAATTTATCAACATCATGATAAAAATCATCACAGAAAGCTGACTCTTCAGCTCTGTATTTTGCTGAAAGTGTGCACCCACCAAGTTTGATAGGTTTTCGTTTACTCATTGTTAAACAGCATTTAGAAATCTAATTAATAACTAAACCAACAAGATTTTCTATTTTTACTACCCTTCATGGCACGTGCCATGCTATTATGGCGCTTGCGCAGTAGTGGAAAATGCCTTATGCTATTTATAGAGTGACGTTGCAGTGATATAGGTCATAGCACTTGCACGTAAGTAACTGACTTCACCATGTATTGCAAATTTATGCAAAATAATGATCTTGTTGAGTTCCAGCTTAAGAAATTTATGTTTTACTGTCAGAATATTTTATTTTTTTTAGTAGCAAAAATTCTGTTTTTCGTGATTTTTCATTTTCTAATATATTAGAAAATATATTAATTCTGATATATTATATTGTTATAGAGTAGTTTCACAGTGGAGGCTTGTAAGTCGGTCCTAAAATAGGTTTGACGTACAGAACGTTAGGAACTTGATATAATAGTTAATGACGCAGAGAAATCTAGTGGTCGTCGCTGATACTTTTAGTATCCAACTAACGGTCGTCCGACATCGACTGACTGACCAACTCGCTGAGCGACTGCTGCTACTTATTATTGGTGAGAGAGTCTATTAACTACAGAATAGGTGTGTTCCACTAAAACATTTTTTTTTTTTTGTTTTCCATATCATGGAGAACCTGCCACTCTAGATTACATGTTAAAATCAACAGACCTTATCTATTATCAATTATATATATATATATATATATATATATAAAAAAACAAAAAAAAACGGGATTGGCAAAGTTATGTTATACTAGTTTGTTTTAGGAAATAAAGAAAATGTCTTTTGCTTACAACAACCAACTGAGGAGAAGAAATTTCTGGTGGTGTAAAACCTAATTATCATTTGAAAAAGTGCAAACATATTGCAAATTACAATTGAAAAAGGTAAAGAAAATTCTCTTATTGGGACAGCATTTCAATCAACACACATCACAGAGGTTTGTTGATAAATGTAAAAAAAAGATGCATCCTGGGTATGATGATAAACTACATCTGGCAGCAAGGACTATCAGGAGGTTTCGAAGAGTATGGAACCACCTCTTAATTGCGGTTGTTCCCAGGTCCACTCTGACCCAGGGTGATAGCACCAGTTAGGGTCCCAGCTAAAGGCAAATAGTTAACACTATGAAAGTATAAAAATAGATTTTTTTAATAAAAATACCAGCAATACATATTTGAAAAAAAAAAAAAAAAAAAAGAAAAAAAAAAAAGGAAAAAAAAAAAGAAAAGGAAAAAAGAAAAAAAAAAACTTGAAACCTGATCTACAAATTGATTTCTTACAAATATATATTCTATTCATAGGAACATATCCTAAAAACCTTGCCAGCATTAAATAACCCATTGAGGTTGATATGCCGTAAAACAAAATGAACCAACCTGTTTTACTGCTGAACTAGCTAGGTGTAGCCATCACTTCTACTCTAACAGTTTTTCTCGCACTTCCCGCCTGTATTACTCCCTTCCAATTTCTTGCTTCCCTGATAATTACAATCATCACAAATTTAAAAGCAATGTCAATCACCATTTTTTGTCATCTTGAACCCTGCTTTTTGTCCTTTCCTCAATCTTCAAAATCCTAAAAAATATTGGATCATTACTGCATCATTCCAAAAAAGAAACTAACATTTCCGATGCTGATGAAACAACATTCATTTTGAGCCCTGGACTCTACAATACCAAGTAAACGCCGTCATCTAGGTTTTACTTTATCATCAAGATTTTCAAGACGATATCCTGCAAAAAAGTTGACAGATATTGACGATGCAGATGATCTTGCTATCATTACAAACAAAATTGGGGTCAAAATACTATGAAAGTATACAAATATATTTTTATTGTAAAAATACCAGCAATGCATTTAAAAAAAAAAAAACCAAAAAAAACCCAGCAATACATTTGACTCAACAAAAAATCCTTACAAAATTAATGAAATGAAACCTGATCTACAAACTGATTTCTTACAAAGAATACATATATTCATACGGACCAAAAAAATCTTATTGGCTTTAAACAACGCATTGAGGTGTTGATATGCTGTAAAACAAACCAAATATAAAAATTTTTTGTAAAGTTTTACTAAGATTTCTTAAAAAAAAGAAGGATTTCTAAAATAATTTTTCATGGATATTTTAAGTGTGAGAGAGAGAGAGAGAGAGAGAAAAAAAAAAAAAAAGAAGGTAAATTCAAACATAGTAAATACCAGATATGTGTTAAGACAAATTATAATGTTTCTTTACCAATGTATTTCGTCCCCTAAAGGAACTTGCTTTTCCAATGCACACACACACATACTGAAAAGGTCATAGACAATGCTAATAAAAACTAATTAAAATTAAAAAAAAAAAAAAAAAAAAATGAAAATTTATTGATTTCCTTAAGACAATGACCATTATAATTTATTCATAAAAGTCATTAACAGCTTTTCTAATTAAAAAATAATGTCCAAGTTTTATTTTACAATTCAGAGCAGATTTTCGGTAATTGGAAGTCCTGTTTTACAAAAAGAAATTGGTGATTTAGAAAATAAATTCTCCAAGAATTTCTTTTTTTTTTTTTTTCTTTCTTAAACATAAGCGGATCAAAATTTAATTTCTTGAAAAATTTCATAAAATTAAACAAGTGAGTGGATAATGACAGGTGCAAAAACAAATTATTTTTATCAAGATTTTTAAAACAAAAAAATAAAAAAATTCTAAAATTTTATTCATTTGTGAATAAGTCCTGAAAGTTTCATTAAAATTCAACAATTACTTGATTTTTGCAAGAATTTTCAAATCACTGAGTTTTCACTGTAAAAAAAAAAGATGCTAAAATTTCCTATATTTATTTTTGCTTATCTTGGAAAGAAAACCACAAAATCTCCGACAGAATGTAGTGAAGAAAAGAGAGAGAAAGGACACTATTTACATTATTCGCACTATTGTCTTCATCTTTGTCGCCATATTTATTACGTTTCGGCTGTTGGACGCTCCAGCCTTCTTCAGGTGGTTGGAATGTTAAACTGAATCCTTTAATTTGGCTCACTGGGGTAGACTGTTCTAGTTACATCTACCATGTTTAATGATATCAGTTATCTCCTGTTATTTCCCCTCTCCAAGTTCTGCCTTAACCAGGTATTGAACTCACACTCTTTGGGTCCTGTCACTGGATCTAACCAACGCCTTTATCTACTGTGCCATGTGTCCTTGAGGACATCTGTTTATGAATTACTGGATATTATAAACCTAATGTTTTCAGCAACCATTTTTTACCAGTGCAATTTTTGCTGTTATCATTGCATGTTTCTACCAGAGCTCATATTGCAATTTTTGTTGTTATCACTTTTCTCTGGCACTCCTTATTACTGGTTCCCATATTCTATGCTTGGTTGGCTCAGGAGATTTTTGTGGCCTAGCATATGTGCTGATTCCTTAAGTTAACAAATTTTCCAATGAGGTTCTTTGTCTATGATCTCAACCTCCTCCCACAGAGTGTGGTGATCTCCCTTTCCTCTGATAACTGACATCCATTAAACATGGCACATGGAACTTGAACAGTCTACCCCAGTTTTTTTATGCTCTTTTGAGCTTATTGTCAACTCATACGTCTGGTAGAGGTGTTAGCCACTGCTCAGGTACTTCAAGGTACCCCAGTTTCTTAGTTACTATATTAACACTTTCCAGTGTATTTTCATGTGTACTTTCCAAACGTTTATACTTGTTTTCAGATTTATAGCTATTGCAAGGCAGCTCAGCTTATTTGGCAAATAGAACGAGCTGATATATAGTGTTTCACATAAAAGCGTACAAAATATAAGTTATTTACACTATAATCTGTGCATTACATGTGATGCAAAGGTTATAATCGTTTCAATAAAGTGGAAAATAAATGTCTTTCATTTGAGACCATACGTTATCTGTCAAGTGTCCTGTGGTCATATATGACGCACAAAATATTAGATTAGGCCTTTCCGCAGATGTCCTGCTCAATAGTAGACACTTTTCTTAAGAGTCCTTAGTTTTACCATTCTTTTAAAATCATGGCTCATGTGCACCACATAGGATGTATGGCTATGGAAATCACATTTCTTCTGCATCACATATGATCTGCTGGACAGGCAAAGGGTTAAATATAAAATTATTCTTGTAAAATAATAGATTATGCCTTTCCACAGATGTTCTGCTCGCTAGTAGATTATTTTTCTTGAAGTCCTTAGTTTTTCTGACTCTTTTAAAATCATGGCTCATGAGCCCCACATATGATGCACGAACATGGAAATCCCATGTTCTGTGCATCACATATGCCATAGGACAGGCAAAGGGTTAAACTAAATTTTCAATTGACATGTATTTACAAAATATAAAATTTTTTAACTAAAGCTAGATGAACATCATAATTTTGGGCGAGACAATGAAATCAAGAAATGTTGATGTATAGAAGGAAAGGGTCGTCACAAACCCATGAGAAATTAAAATCATTGGAGAGTCAGATGCTTGAAAAAAAAAAAAAAAATCAGCGAATATGTTAGTTTATGATACCCTCTTTAGTAGGGCCTAGCATAGAAATAACTACAATATGGGAGCTGCTAATAAATAGAGAAAGAGAATGACAGCAAAGCTTCAGCAGCAGTAGTAAGAAAAATGTTAAAATCATGGCTCATGTTCACTACACTATATGCAGGAAAAATAAAAAAAATTTGTCTGAAAATTAAATGTTTTTTTTTCCAAAAATAAAAAGTGAGACAGGATAACGAATCGAAAAATTTAAAATTATAAATGCAAAAAAATATAACTAATGCAATTTTGGTATTTATACATGGCCTTAACTTTTTACAGGATAAGACATGTCAGCTTATTTTGCTTAGTTTTAATGTTAATGATTTAAAATTCTTTCGTAAATGTGACAATTAATTAGCCATTGAAACACTGATTATTATTTGTTTGGCTGATTTTACAATGAATTAATTAATAATGGCAATAGCCAAAAAGGTGTCCCAGTTTTGTAGATAATAAAGATTTAAATGAAGCTCTCTACTCCAAAAGACAAGTAGCTGAAAGGCAGCAAAGAGTAGAGGTTAATATCGTAAAGTAGTGGTTCCAAAACGTTTTTTCTCTAGGCCACATTTTCGGAATTAAAATTTGCTTGCGCTTCAAATTGCATTTAAAAATAAGAAAAATAGAGAAGTTTAAGGGGAGATAACCAGATTCAAAGTCAGAATGTTGATAACTCTCCTCCAATTAGCAGACCCTAGTTACTATATTCTTAATACTTGATATAATATAAAAATAGCCCACTGATAAAATCAGTCAATTATTTCTAACTATTTATACTGGGACTCATGCATGCAATTACAAGTAATCCATAATAATATTTTAAATTTTGAAATCATATTTATATTTGGTATATGAATTTTTTGAAACTGTTTTTAAATCTTTCTCTTTCAATCTTTCCGCCTCACCTGCTAACCTCTTCCGCCTCACTTATGAGGCACACTGCACTGTTTGGGAACTGTTATATTCAGTGCTAATAGAAATATATACTTGACAAACATTGTGAATAAAACGAGTAAAGGTTTATTGCAAAAACCAGTACAATAAGAATAAAGGTAACAGTTATGCACAAGTTCATCGCGAGTCAATCCAGTAGTGAGGGCTACTATTCAAAGGTCAGTAGTTCTCATGTAAGTGAGTTGTACTCAACAGATCCCAGCTAGTATATTTAGTTACCCCACCCTCATGAGGGTTGCATGTGGCACAAGGCCGGATTAACGTGGGTTCTCCAAGCCCGTAGGCTTGGCCAAAAATATTCCCTTTCAAACCCATAAAAAATGTGTTCAGGGTCAGTCTACCTCCCAGAACGAGAGACTGCACTTTGGCGGAGCCTTGTCTGGGTTCCTCTGCCCGAAGACAGAGAGTTCGACCATCTAGCTGGAACAGATCCCAGCTAGTATATTTTAGCTACGCCCCCACGAGGGTTGCATGTGGCACAAGGCCGGTTTAGTGTGGGTTCTCCAGGCATGTAGGCTAGGCCAAAAATATTCCCTTTTTGAATCCTCATAAATGGGTTCAGGGTCAGTCTACCTCTCCGAATGAGACTGCTCTTCGGCGGAGAGTTCAACTGTTTAGCTGGAACAGCTCGCAGCTAGTCTCTGTAGTCCGTTAACTTACAGATACTTATAGGTAGTTACTACCTATAGTGTAGTCATTCATGTAGGTGACATCAGGAACCATTGCCCTAAAGGAAATATTGGAAGAGAATGAAGTTACAGCAATTAATTGGATCCTACAGCAAAACAGATTGCAAATATTATGACAAAAGTTGGTGTTTGTGGACGACTTATACTACAATTCAAAAGTTTAAGCCTACCCATGGTAATTTTTTTATATTGGTCCCAAAAGTACTTTTGTACTTTAATTAAGAGAAAATTATTATACATGGTGAGACATGATTTTTTTATTAGAAATTTTATTATGACAAAAAAAGAAAAAAAAAGAAGCATTTTATGATTAAGTTTTGTTCTCGTCAAAAAATCCTCCTTTAGCCTCAATTGCATTTGTTGCAAAAGTTTCTTGAAGTTTAAGTTTGATAACTGATTCTATCTTTTTTTTTTTTTTAACGACTAAGTTCACTTTTTCATATTGCACATGGCAGGGTCCCAGCTATGGGCAAATAGTGAGCTCTCAAACAAAAAACATTATAAAAGTATAAAAATACATTTTTATAGTAAAGTTACCAACAATAGATTTTATAGCAAAATGACTAACAGTATTTCTGTAATTGAAGCCATAAAATTGTGTTCAAAATATTTAGATTTCAGCATTAAATAACCCAATGTTGTTGATATGACACTAAACAAACTCAACCAACAATACCTATATATTTTTGTAGTAAAAAGACCAGAAATACATTTCATTGCAAAATGACCAACAATACATTTTATCTGTAGTTGAAGGCATAAAATTGTGTTCAATATATTTCAATTTCAGCATTAAATAACCCATAGAAGTGTTGATATGCCGCTAAACAAAATCAACCAACCAACAATACAATTTTATCTGTAGTTGAAGGCATACAATTGCGTTCAAAATATATTTAGTTGGAGCTATAAAATTATGTTCAAAATATTTAGATTTCAGTATTAAATAACCCATAGAGATGTTGATATGCCGCTAAACAAAATCAACCAACCAACAATACATATTTAAAGCAAGATGACCAACAATACATTTTATCTGTAGTTGATGGCATACAATTGCGTTCAAAATATATTTAGTTGAAGCCATAAAATTGTGTTCAAAATATTTAGATTTCAGCATAGAAGTTGATATGCTGCTAAACAAAATCAACCAAACAATTTTTTTTTTTTTTTTTTTTTTTTTTAAATGGTGCAAGTCGTATTAGTCTTTCTTGAATAATTTTTAATTTTGATGATTTTAAAAGCAAAATTATTTCTTACACGAGACAATGGAATTGCCCAAGATTTCCACCAAGCGGCCAATATCTCCTCACCCCATTGCATTTTGATTCTTGATGTTGCCGGTGTACTCTGAAAGCTGGGAAAGGCTGTGCTGCATGCTCACAAGGTAACACAGTGAAAGAAATGCTATGTTAAGAAATAAGAATGTGAAACCTGTTTCTCATATCATGTGTAGGTGTTTTATTCAGGGTGTCGCCTGCTCTTCTGGGTGGGTAGCTAAGTGATACCTGGGACAACCTCAGTTTCCCCCCCCCCTACCAACTCTATCTACTCATCCTGAAATGGAGGCTTTGGAACCACTCAAGAGCATGTCCGTCTCCCACCAAGGGTGAAACAAAACTTTTCTCCATCCCAAGCATGGCAGGCTGTTTAGCTTTTGGTGTTTTTAAATGGTCACTCATCAGTCATAACCTTTCTGTAAACATGCAACGCAACACTCACCCAAGCTTTCCATCGATCTGGTTAATGACTGCCCCATGTTGCATTCCAATTCTCAAAGTTTTCAGTTTTCATCAAAAGCTGGGAAAGGGTGTAATGCATGCTCACGAGGTAAGACAATAAAAGAAACGCCACATTTAAAAATAAGAATATGAACCCTTCCCCCCCATATTATGTGTAGGTGGAGATGTTTTATTTAGGGATTTAATTGCTTGTCTAGGTGGGTAGGTAAGTGATACCATTACCCTTTGGTTAAAGAGGATTCTGCTTAAAAGAATGAAATTCAAAAAGGAACCATCCGCTAGTCCAATGTTTCTCAACTTTTTTAAGCAACAGCACACCTAGGAGCAAATGAAAATATCACGGCACACTTAGCAAAATTTTTATAGGGTATACATTTAAATATTATGAAATAAAACCATAGATTTTTTAAAAAATCTACACACACACACAAATATGAACTTTATTTCAATATTTCTATTAATTTATTTGTGCAGTTTATTTAATGCGAATCCTATGCCAGGTATTTTTTCGCAATTTCTTCAATTGGTCGAATATGCAATAAGCAAACTCATTTCTTCAGTTTAGCATGGTCTTTCTCACTTCTTATTTTTGTTGTTATTTACGGTTGAGAAGCCTAATTCACATAAATAAGAGAAAATTGCAATAAAACTGATAAAGCCTTTTTAGCTAATGTGGGATATTCCTTTTGTATTGAAATTCAAAATGTATCAATGGGTGATAAGCAGACCCTCATTTCTTCTGCATTTGAGCATAGTCATTCTCGCTTCTTATTTTTCATATTATTTAGGGTTGAGAAGCCTAATTCACATAAATAAGAAGTAGAAAATTGCAATAAAACTGATAAAGCTTTTTTAGCTAATGTGGGATATTCCTTTTGTATTGAAATCCAAAATGTATCAATGGTTACCGTCAAATATTTCATTTTGAGCCTTTGATCGCTAGAAATGATGGCCAATTCTTCTACTTCACATAACTGAGGCCCAATATTAGAAGGTACATTTATGAAGGGATTTTGAATCTAATCATACTTTTCCTCGCCCAATGACAGAAAATAATAGTCAATATTTTCGTTGAGCACTTTCTGTTTGGTACTTCCACACATGCACACACTTGTGTATGCAACAAGAATATTTTGCGGCACACTAGTGAATCACTATGTTAATCTATTAAACAGAAACAACCAAGTTAAAACTACCTCTTCCTATTTCTACGTGGGTGTTCATAATGTTACAGTCGTTTAAATAAAAATTCTTAGTTGCTCATGCAGAAAATATAACCATTGCAATTAAAAAATAAATAAATTACCTTCCATCTTTTTTTGATGATATGGTTGGTGTTGGCATTCCTTAGATATTTTTATAAACAGAATTCTTTACTAAATATGACAACCAAGTTAACTGGACAGACAAGAAGAGTGTCAGGAGATGCCAAAGTTGTCTGGAGGCCATGGTTGAAGCCAATGGTGATTTTATTGAATAAATTTACTGTTTAGTAGTTCAAGATATTTTTGTGTCATTTTGGTAAATACATCAGTTAAAATGAGATGTCAGTATTATTTTCATTTTTTGCATCATTTAGACGACAATTTATCCATCGCATCCTATATACAGTGCTGTTCGATAAAAGTGACTCACCTGATATTTTTTTTACTAAATGTTCTCTTCGATGAAACAAAAGTTAAGCTAAATTCAAAGGATAAGCGATCTAAAATCCGAAGAAGAAGCTTTGAAACTTATGAAACATGTTGCTCAACTGCTTTCTTGAGAGCCTGTACTTTATAAGTTTTCTATGGGGTTGAAGTCAGGAGATTGGGGCGGCCATGTCATAACACTCACCTGCTTCTCATCAAAGTATTCCTTCATCAATTTTGATTTGTGACAGGGAGCATTATCCTACATAAAAATGAGCTTGGTGGGGTCGATTTGCACCTTTTCAGCAGAAGGGAGTAGACAAGACTCTAAAATTCTCTTGTACTGCTCGTTCTTGAGGGTCTTTTCAATAGGTTTTAAGAAACCAGTTCCATGAAAAGAAAAGCATCCCCAGAACATTATACTGAACGGATGCTTGACAGTACTTAATGCTAAGTTCAAAGAGCTTTCAAAGCTGCTTCTTCGGATTTTAGATCGCTTATCCTTTGAATTTAGCTCAACTTTTGTTTCATCGGAGAAGAGAACATTTAGTAAAAAAAAAAAAATCAGGTGAGTCACTTTTATCAAACAGCACTATATATATATATATATATATATATATATATATATAAGAAACTGAGAAATATATATATATATATAAGAAACTGAGATGAAAACTGTTTCTTTTCTTTTTTTCTTTGTTTATCACTTGTGTATACACAAATCCTTCCTTCCTTTTGTACCATGTGTGATGCATGCTTGGGCAATCATGTCTCAGCAAACTTGAGCCCTCATGCATGCACACACACAAAGAAAAAAGAAGAAAGTATAGACTTGTTCCTATAGCCTTGGTTGGCAACCAGTCTACCTCAGAAAGTAACAACAGCCTATTGCAAGAATTCTGCCAAGTCAATTATGAATTAAAAAAAAAAAAAAAAAAGAAAAAAAAGAGAGACATGGGCAAACATGGACCTTCAGCCTGCCAAAAAGAGAAAGTCAAAAATATCCCCTTGATATGGCCATTATTTTAACTACCTTTACAGTAATGTTCATTGTTTTAAAAAGCGATGATTAGAATTGGAATAAAACCTAAACATATGATAAAAAGGGAATTTATACATTTTTTTTGTTCTTGAGAATTGGCAACAAAAATATTTGCCTCACCTGTCTTAATTGTCAAAATGTCCTACAATAATTGGTTGTGATAAATGTGGCTTTCTAAAATGTCTTACACGAAAGGTGAAAAAAATGTCTAAAATTTGTGATTTGACCTTGTTTCCTTCTTCTTTGCTATAAATGGCGTCTCTGCATTAAAAAAAGTTCCTATATATTCATGTCTTGAATGATAACAGAAGAACTAGAAACTTTTTCAAAATCAAATAAGTGGAGAAATCGTTAGGATTAGTTAAGAATTTAGTTTATTTAAATAAAATAATGGAATGTAAGCAGACAATAAATTATTTTGCCCATATCCATAGTGAGGCTATCTTTTATATTGAATATTTCAATTGAATGATATCACTACAAATATTATCATAATGTCTTTTTTTTTTTTTTTTTCCATTTTTCTTTGATCTTGTACTTCAAGGAGATAATTTTAAGAAATGTTGCTGTACAGTAAATATTGGATCTTTGTGACTGAAAAAAAAGGAGTGTTGAAAAAGACATGTCTTTACTTGACACTTATTTTTTACATCTTTGTTTATTGTTTTTAAAAAAAGTGAAGATTAGAATTGAAATAAAGCCTAAACATATGATGAAAATGAAGCTATACAATTTTTTTTGTTCTTGAGAATTTGCAATAAATAAATATTAAACACTATTTATTTATTAGATTGTTTATTTATAAGAATAATTTTATATTTACAAACTAACAATTAAAAATAATAAAATGAAATATTTATCATTTACCAATTTATAAAGAAATAAATATGAAAACAATTTTATTCATAAATTTATAAACATTTACTGAAATTATAAAAATATTTGAACCAATTCTAAGGGAATCCTTATTTCGAATTTTATAAAATTCGATAAATTATGAATAGAATGAAATAGATATGAAAACATTGAGACTGATACAGTAAGAACAAAATAGATGGATATATAGACAAATTTGAAGAGAAAGATATATATATATATATATATATATGTATATGGAGGCACAGTGGATAGTGGCTTGGATTGAGGAATCGGAGAGTTTTGAATCCATTACATTCATTTACGTGCTAATACCCTTGGGAAAGGTATTAATCCTCTTCTTCTCCCTCCAGCTATGGGTAAATAGCAGGACAGACTGGGTTCTATAGCCTTGGATGGCAACTGGTCTAGGAGAAGGACAACTCTGAATTCAAAACCTACAGAGGGTTGTTTGGGGGCTTGTGACACATTGTACACTCAGTCACTGTATTCGGTGTGGTTGGTTCTGCACAAAGCCTTCACCACTATAATCAAAATCATATGTGCTGGAGTCTGGGCTGTCGGTTCCTCGGAACTGAGTTGCTTGACCCTAATACATTGAATATGATCAGAGAATGTACCGTGTGTGTGTGTGAAAAGAATGAGATAGATAAATATAAATGAATAGAATGAAATACATATGAAAAGATTGGGACAGATACATATATAGATACGAAGAGAATAAAATAGATGGATGGATAGATAGACTGATATGAAGACAAAGAGACAGAGATGAATGTGTGTGTATGAAGAGAAAGAGATATATTTATAAATGAATAGAATGAAATACATGAAAAGATTGGAACAGATATATACATAGATACCAAGAGAACAAAATAGATAGATAGACAGATAGACTAATGCAATTAAAACTAATGCAATGCAATATTTATCATTTACCAATTTATAAAGAAATAAATATGAAAAAAGTTTTTATTCATAAATTTATAAACAATTACTAAATTATAAAAAATATGTGAACCAGCTCTAAGGAAATCCTTATTTACCATTTTATAAAGTTCAAATAGATTGGCAATTAGCTGGTGTTTTGCCAACCATTGCAATAAATATTCTAATAGTGTTTATTATTTTTGTTGTCAATTCTTAAAAACAAAGCAAATGTATAAATTCACTTTCATATGTCTAGGTTTTATATGACAATTCTAATGATTGCTTTTTAAAACAAACATTGCTGAGGAGTGAAGGTAGTTAAAATAATAGTGGTGTCAAGGGAAAAACTGTCCTTTTGACACTCCATATTTGCCTATGTTTCATTTTTGATTCATAACTGACTTGGCGGAATTCCTACAGTAAGCTCCTGTTACTTTATAAGGTAGACTGGTTGCCAATCAAGGCTATAGGAACTAGTTTGTCCTGTTATTTTATCCATAACTGGGGGGGGGGGAGATGAATTCATACCTTTTCTATTGGTATTTGTGTCTAAGTTAGTATAATGAACTTGACTGGAATTCAAATTCCTCTCACTGATTTCTCATACCAAGTTGTTAACCATCACACCACCTACACATTGAACTTACAGTACCTGGTATTCCCAAGCAGTCACCCATTTATATACTGACCAGGCTCAATATTGCTTAACTTTGGTGATCAGAATGGCTATCCTCAAGGCTTTTATCTCGATCATACCCTCTATTTCATATTAATGATCTTCCCAAGTATGCTTCTAAAATCTACTTCAACTCCATACGTCTAATGTCTACACCTAAACTTTGCATTTTTATTTACTATTTATTTTTCTCCTTCCCATCAATCTAGTACTGTGCTTAAATTCATCATCATTCACATCCTCAGTTTACATATATCTGTCCACTTAAAAAAAAATTTTTTTTAATCAATTCATCTCAAGTAAGATGATAATGCCACAAAAACTTAAGGGTCTGAAAAAGAATGAAAAAGACTTTAAAAGGAACCAGAAACCCAATCCTAAACAGGAAACAAGGAATAAACTTCTACTCCTATTCAAAAGACTGGGAAGGAGTATGAACTGGATGATAAACAACATAACTACCCATGACCCTGTGCCAGACTAAAGCTTTGTAAATATCTTGTAAATAACCATTTCAACTTCATTCTCACGTGCCCTGTTTATCATTGTTCTTCTTAACCTTTTCATCTGAAGGAATGCCAACAACCGACTTTCTGTAATGGCCTGATGCAATTCTTTGAGCTTATCACCATCATGAGAATGAAAACTATTCTTACCAATTCCATCCTTAGTTTTCAAAGGCAGATCTGTAGAATGCGATATTGTAGCAAATATTTATTTTTTTATATATGTTTTTTAATCATTTCACCCCAGGCAAGGCAATAAATTCACTAAGACGCAACGAGTTACTGAGTATTAGAGAATACGAGAAAGAACGATATTATGAAGAGAGAACAATAAGAATTAAAAAAGACAGAAGATAACGATTGATATTGCATTTAAATATTTGAAGATCAAAGTTGACTCGAAAGCAAGACGCCGGAAGAGAGTTCCACAAGCGAGAAGCGCAATAGAAGAAACAGCATACAACTTATAGTTACATCTAGCCATTTCAACTGTAAAGTGATGAGAGCTAATTGCCAATCTAGTACTATGCTTAAATTTGTAAAGTTTAGTTACCATAGTGGAAAGCTTATACAGAACAATTACCATGAAAATATTTATAAAAAAGCACAGGGAAGTTACATTATGGCAGTGGGAAAGGGACTAAAACCAAAATGGAAGGTCAGGAGCGATAACATTGCAGGTAAGCTACATTATGTCATGATAATATATGTAATATTTTTGTAGATAAGCATTCATCAGACCTGCTTTAAGCTATGACATTTGTTAGGATTGCAAAATATTGATTTGTCATTTTAGAAGTGGGTGGTCTCGCTCATAATACAGTATCAAATTTTTTAATTTAAAAAGAAAAAAAAAAAGAAAAAAAAAAAGTATATATATATATATATATCTATCTCCAATTTTGTTTAGATTTGTTTTCTTTTCGTTTATGTTTCCATCAGTTTTGTTATTAAATATCCCACATTGTAATGATAGAATCTTCTGCCATCTGAGTAACGATAGAGTTTTAGAGAAAATGGAAACAAAAAGGAAACTTATACTTAACATCAAGGAGAGGCGGCTGAAATTTCTGGGGCAGGTAATGAGGAAGGAGGGCTTGAAAAAAAAATCTGATAATCACAGGACAAATTGAAGGAAAGAGGGACAGAGGAAAGCAGTGGACAACATAAGAAAAAACAAAGAAAAGAGTACTGAACTGTTATGTAATATCAGTCCTCCTATATGGCAGTGAATGCTAGACAATTTCCTCACAGATGAAGAAGAGACTTGAAGCAAGAGAAACAAAGAAAAGTGTACTGAACTGTTATGTAATATTAGTCCTCCTATATGGCAGTGAATGCTGGACAATCTGCTCGCAGATGAAGAAAAGACTTGAAGCAATAGAAACAAAGAAAAGTGTACTGAACTGTTATGTAATATTAGTCCTCCTATATGGTAGTGAATGCTGGGCAATCTGCTCACAGATGAAGAGACTTGAAGCAAGAGAAACAAAGAAAATAGTACTGAACTGTTATGTAATATTAGTCCTCCTATATGGCAGTGAATGCTAGACAATTTCCTCACAGATGAAGAAGAGACTTGAAGAAACAGAAGCAAAGAAAAGAGTACTGAGCTGTTATGTTATATTAGTCCTCCTATATGGTAGTGAATGCTGGACACACTCCTCAGAGATGAAGAAGAGACTTGAAGCAAGAGAAACAAAGAAAAAAGTACTGAACTGTTATGTAATATCAGTCCTCCTATATGGCAGCAAGTGCTGGACAATCTGCTCGCAGATGAAGAAAAGACTTGAAGCAATAGAAACAAAGAAAAGAGTACTGAACTGTTATGTAATATCAGTCCTCCTATATGGCAGTGAATGCTAGACAATTTCCTCACAGATGAAAAAGAGACTTGAAGCAAGAGAAACAAAGAAAATAGTACTGAACTGTTATGTAATATTAGTCCTCCTATATGGCAGTGAATGCTGGACAATCTCAATGATAAAGAGACTTCAAACAACCTCAAGCAGAGGATACTCAGCTGGATAGTTGTCTGGCATAGCTCCTTATTGGACACACGATTGCTTTGATGCACCATCTCAATTGTCTTGAGAGTGTGGGGTTCATAGCCATGGATGCAGGAGCTGAGAGTCTTCTTGAGATGCAAGGTCTCAGGACCGTATAGCAGCAAACTGGTAGACAACCTTGTGACAGACCACGCAGCACCTGGAGGGACATCACATGCCAGGACCACCAGCAGATTAATCTTGTGCTGGAGGATGTCCTTCAAAATTACCATTGGAGTCATAATCAAAGAAAAACACCTGAATAAAAGCTTTGTTGATGCGGCCATTTTTGTTTACATAAAAAAAAAAAAAAAACTCGCAAAAAAATTAATGTGGGTTTAATCAATGTTACATTTGTGCAGAGTCTAGATGAATTCAAAATGGTGCCAGAAAACGGAAGTCCAACCTTGTTCAAAAGCAGCAGTAGGCAATTTCCAACTTAAAATATCAGAAATAACAATTGATAAGTTTTTATTTATAGCAACCATCTAAAGGTGACAGAATGTGCTTAGATCAGCAAAGGGAGAGAATTTTAGTGACAATTTTTGCCTCCAGTGGGGTAAAGGTTTAGACAGAGCAAAACTTCATTAGAAACAAGGAAAATAGCAAAATGGCGTTAAATTTTACTAACAATAGAAATATAAAAGGTCCTTTTTTCTGAACAAGCCAACATCAACTATCTGACAACTGTGTTATTAGCCATTAAGTAGTCGATAGTTTCTTCCCAGTTATTTTCCCATGCCATTGAGAGAAAATAAACATGTTTGCATTTGGTCAATACTCATAAAGTGCACCTGTGCTTAAACATTTGTTACGGTTTCCCAGAGAGAGCGCATTATCTGATGTTACGAATACTTTGAAAAAAAAAAAAAAAAAAAAAAAAAGGCATAGTTTCATAAACCCTCGGTCACAAGTGACTTTACAACCATCGATAGTTCTGTCTTTGTCTCACAAGGCTAGAATCAACCCATTCTTTTGTTTTCAGACACTCCCCAAAGACCTGACCTCACATGACAAATCGTTAATTGTGGAAATTTGAATACCGTTCACATCGTTGGAAAGTAAACGTTCTAACTACTTGTAAAATTTCCTGTATCATTATTCAATGAACTTTTGTTCGAAAATAATGAAAAAGGGTTTAATTTATTTTATTTTTTAAAAATACGAGGGCCATTCAATAAATAAGGTGAATTTTTTCAGTACAAGGACTTCTAATACAGATAGAAGCTTACATTTTAAAAAAATTTTTTTTTGTTTTACTTTTTCACATGGATTTAATTTCTTTTGTAGATTAAAAAAAAAACTTTGAGAGTTTTGGCGATTAACAAAGATGGCCGACCAAGAAGCATGCTCCAGGATTGAAAAGCAGTCAGTTATCAAGTTTTTGGTTGCTGAAGAAGTGCCAACCAGTTGAAATTCATAGGAGAATGTCAACTGTGTATGGTACCACATGTTTCAGCCAAAAAAATGTCAACAAGTGGGCTAAATTGTTTAAAGAAGGACGGAGCAGTGTTGAGGATGAAGACAGGCCTGAGAGGCCTACAGAAGTGAGGTCTCCTGAGGTGATTGAATCAGTCAATGACCTCATTTAGTCTGACAGAAGAACTACTGTGAACTGCTGAGGCAGGTCAAGAAAGACAAAGAACAAACGCAGGGGTCATCAGTCAGAAGGAGTCATCTTGCATCATGACAACGCAAGGCCTCATACAGCAGCCCAAACGGTGCAGACCATCAATGAGCTGGGCTGGGAACTGCTCCCTCATCCCCCTTACAGCCCAGACCTTGCCCCTTCAGACTTTCACCTGTTTGGTCCCTTGAAAGCGTTTATGAGAGGTACAAAGTTTAAAAGTGATGATGAAGTCAAAAGTGTTGTGAGCGACTGGCTTAGACATCAGTCTAAAGATTTTTACGCTGAGGGAATATGGAAGCTTGTGCACAGATGGGAAAAGTGTGTGACAGTGCTGGGAGACTATGTTGAAAAAAAAAAAAAAAAAAAGTAAACTTCTATCTGTATTAGAAGTCCTTATACCGAAAAATTCACCTTATTGAAGGACCCTCATATCATCTCACCCCAAACATGAACATTCTAAATTGTATATAAGTATCGTAGTACTATGACTTTTGGGAGCCTTCTAGAACTTTTTTGTTTATTTGTAAGTTTCTATGTTATGCTATAGCGATAAACTGTTAAATGTATGAAAAATACATAAATACCATCCGATTACTTCATTAGCAAATTAAAAAATAAAGCCTCTGAAACATTCATATTTTTTTTTTTACCCTTATTGTGTAGATGATAAAATTGAATTTTTGGTTTGGCATAACCTTTTTCAAGAACTAAAACAAATTAATGCTTTTTTCATTACTATATATAAAGTTCGTTCCAATGGACCGGTTTTAAATATGAATTAAGTTTAAGCATCTAATGATTTTTTTTCATTTCTTTCAGAGTTAGCAAATTAAGTCTTTGGCAATTTCAACTATAGAATTATTAACAATCAAACAAATTTGTTATAAGCCTATTATGAAAATGAACATACAAACAGAAATGCAATGAGAAGTTCCCAGGTTGCATCATCTCCAGAAACACCAAACTCAATGTGCCACCATGATTGTGTGACTTGACACCTTTAGATTTCTTCCTTTGCGGTCATCTCAAAAGTAAGGTCTATGCCAACAAGCCAACAATTCAACAACTGAAGGATGAGATAAGGCATAGCGGTGAGATCAAGGAGCAACTATACAGAGATGTCATCAAAAATTTTGACCATCAAATGGAGGTGTGCTGCCAAAAACTTGGCAGACATTTGGGTGATAATATTTTTCACCCATAATTGCCATGGCTTAAATAACATGATCCAATAGAGAAATAAATAAATTTTCACTAATAACACTGATTTATTTACTGCTGACTTTGATCCGTCTTAATGAAACACCATATATATATGAAACATGTCACAAAAAATTTTTTTCCATGATATTGGTCTTGATATATAAAATATCTGTTATCTCTCTCTCATATATATATATATATATATATATATATATATATTAGTTAGTCCGAGGTCTACTCTACTTATTGTATTGAGAACTTTATTTAGTTGTTTTGCATACTCGTATCGGGTTTTTTTTTTCTTTGGGCTTTGGACTTGCATGCTAGACGATTATTCTCGGCTAATGTGCATGTCCTTGGTTCTTTCTTTTTTTATACCCCCCCACCCCCTTGGTGCTGGTTTGATTATTTGCAAATCAAGACACCGAAGGTTTTCCAAACGAGCATAGTTTCTTACATGAGATTTCTATTAATAATATATATATATATATATTTGGTTGGATAGCCAACCAAATATGTTAGCTCTATCTCTGATATTGAGCACTTTCTAATAAGTACCAGCATATAATATATATATATATATATATATATATATATATATATATATATATATATATAGAAAAAGAGAGAGATATGCCTGTTTCCTTAGGATTATCTTAGGTTTTGCTCTACTTCATGTATTGAGCACTTTATGTAGTTGCCTTTTACTCGTTTTGGGTTTTTTTTTTCTTTGGACTTTGAGCTTGAACTCTGGACAATTGTTTTCGCCTTAGTTTAATGTTCTTAGTTCTTTCTTTTTTTATTCCTCATTTTTCATTGGGTACTGATTTGTTCTACTACAAGTCGAACTATCCAAGGTTTTTTCAAGCGAGTACCACCATATAAAAAGATTGGATACTCATACCCAGGATACACATCTACTAGGGCAGCTAGACAATCCCTGTTGCAGACGCCTGCTCAGGACCATTTTGTATTTGTTCAACACTCACAAACCCTACCTGTGGTTTATACTGTAATTACACTGATCAGACCTTAGTTACAGTTTCTGGGAGAGAGCAAGTTATCTGGTGTGATCAATAGTCTGAACAAGGTCAGCACACTGAAACCCTTGATCACGATGACTTGTGACTGTGTTAGCACAACCACCGGCAGCTCCCAGGGGTTCTGTCTACCCAATTTCGCTCACAAGGCTTGGATCGACCCATGGTATGATTGTCAGGTACTTTCCAGAGATGCTGTATACTAAGATCGTCTCTTCTAGACTGATAACATCAACAAGTGACCTTCAAACCTGGGTCTCATGTATTTGTTACATTATCTTTGACACTCAGAATCGGAAGAGAAAAAACAAAGATGGAAAAAGAAAGTGTGAGAGCAGAAGAAAACAATGAAATAAAGAAAAGGAAAATTAACCACAACATTCTACACATGTGCACAGCCATGTGCCTACAAACGCGCGCACACACACAAAAAAAACTTCACACCAATAAAAAATGCATAAATTATTATTTAACATAATATATAAGATCTGTAGACCATTGTTGATATCCCCCGATGAGTGGACGGAACAATTATAAAAAGCTTCATCTACAAAAGTCTGGGGTCAGGTTGCTGAATATAACATATATTAGCTGTCTATATTTCTGTGATGTGGTATTTGTGTTGAAATGCGTCATGAAACAATAAAAAATTTCATCTCTTTTTCTCTTCTGCTGTCGTAATGATGGGCACAGTCTCCACTTCTGAGACAAAAAACTGACCTTCTTCTCATTCCAGCTCTTTATATAGAGCTTGCCTATGCAAAACACCAACAAGCCAGCTACCAATCACAGTTCTCGTGCCTGCCCACCTCCACTCGCTTTGGGGGTGTCAAGTTGACCGACCAACTCATTAC
This sequence comes from Acanthosepion pharaonis, assembly GCA_903632075.3. Classification (NCBI taxonomy): domain Eukaryota; kingdom Metazoa; phylum Mollusca; class Cephalopoda; order Sepiida; family Sepiidae; genus Acanthosepion; species Acanthosepion pharaonis. Next base: position 378,272 of record CAHIKZ030000346.1, read on the forward strand.
AGTATTGTCATTATTTACATTATGTGGGCTGTTGTCCTCATCTTCATTGCGATATTCATGATGTATCAACCATTGTACACTCCGACCTTCTTCAGGATATATCTATAATTTCTGTGATGAGATATTGTAGTTATTTACAATTGTTCAGACTGTTGTCCTCATTTTTATTGCCATATTTATGATATTTTGGATATTAGACACATGGCCTAGTGGATAAAATTGTTAGTCAGATCCAGTGACTTGACTCAAAGTTGTGAGTTCAATACCTGACTACTGCAGTGGTGAGCAAAAATGTGGAGAGTTTAGTTAAAGGGAGATAACTGAGAAATCCGGAAGAGGCATGGCACATGGAACTAGAATAATCTACCCTGGTGGACGAAATAAAGTGTTCAAAGAAATTCCAATCACCTGAAGAGAGCCAAAACATCATGAATATGGCAATGAAGAGGAGGACAACATTTCGAACACTGTAGATAATCAATCAACTAAGTGACAAACATTTTTGGTTGAAAAAGGTTGTTTATCGTGAAGTTCCATCATACTAAAATTGTCAACATGTGTAGGCACATAATTTTACTCATGAAATAAAAAAAAAAAAAAAAATGCCCTCAAACAAGAAACAAGTGAACATTCCAAATTTGAACGAACGAAGGAGAATTTCTCAAGGTTAAATATCTGCTTATTTGGTATGCCACTGACAAATGAGAAAAGAATGAAAAACGAAAACAAAAAAAAACAAAAAAAAGAAAGCAATAATTACACTTGTCTCAAAGCAGACATTATCATAAACATCTGTTTGTAGAGTTAAAAAAAAAAAAAAAAAAAAAAAAAACAAAGAAAAAAATCTTATTTTAGGCCAAAATGTTCAGTCTGTTGTTCTTTGTCTGGTCTCGTCTTTCCTTCAACTTTCTGTTGCCTTTTGTTTACAACTTTCTAGCTGGAATAGCCTTTTGGCTGGAGTTTTTGACAAATATTGGATCGTTTCTTGGCCTATGGCTGAGATTCGATCAAGGCTTTGACTAGCTTGGACTGTCTCCAGCCTGGACCTGTTAGGACAAGTTATGACCAGCTTTGACTAGGCTCTGACCAGATTGGACAAGCTATGACCAATTTTGACCAGTGGCCTTTGAGTGGAAACACTCGGGTCTCCCACGTTAAATGACCTTGTGTCACATCTTGACTTAGTGGGAGTCAAGTAAATACCAACTTTCTAGCTGGAATATTTTCTAGAAATTCAAATAAGTAGATGGTGTCACAGTCAATGAATTCTGGCAAGACTTGAAACTGCATTCCAAGAGATTTTAGATTCTGTTTCAAATCTATGCTCACACAGTAAACACCAACCCCGAACCTACACTCGGGCAGAAAATGCCCCTCTCCAAATCCACACTCGCGCAGTAAGCCCCTCTCTAAATCCACACTCAGACTGTAAACTCCACTCCATAATATAGACTTCCGTTCTAACTCACACTCCAAATATAAACTTAATAGTAAACTTGAAATATAGGCTTGCATTGTAATCAACACTCCAAACCTACACTCAAATTATAAACTGTATTCCAAATACAAACTTACATTTGACCACAACTCCAAACCTTAACTCGCATTGTGACCCCTACTTCAAATGGATTCACATTTTAACTGTTCCACCCACATTATAAGCCCTACTCCATATTATTATAACTTCTACTCAAAATCTACACTAACAGTCTAAATCCAACTTCAAATATAACTCCACACTGTAACCTTCCACTCCATATAGACATACATTTGACCCAAACTCCAAATCTTAACCTATGTAGAAAATCTACATGTATAACCTTTACTTTAAATCTACATTCAAATTACAACCTCACTCCAAATATAGACAAACATTGTAACCCTTATTCCAAATACACATTCACATTGTAACCCTTACTCAAAATTTACATTAACAATGTAAGTCCAACTCCAAATACAGCCTCAAGCAGTAACCATCAACTCCAAACCTACACTCATATTGCGACCTTCACTTCAAATCAATCACGATATACTATTTGTAATCCTGAATGGTCACTCCTCCAGATCCTTTTGTATTAATGCTGATCTCCCCAAGGGGCTCTATCCTTGGTCCTACTTAGTTTTAGATTTTCATTAATGACATTCCTGATGGCATCAGCACTCAACCATTTACTCCTGTCCCGATAGTAAGTCTAATCAGTTTGATAAGGTCAAAATGGCAGCAGATATTCAAAATGACCTTCAGTCTGTTAACTGTACAAAGGATGATTTGTTAATTTTAACACTTCCAAAACAAAACTGCTCTCCATCATCTGAGAGACACTTTTCTGCCTTCGCTCAGCATGGCTAATTCCGACCTCCAGGAGAGTGACTGACTGCGCCTTCTTGGGCTAACCTTCTTGGCTGACATGAAGTGGAAAGACTATTTTGAATCCATTGCTAGGTCAGCTGCTAAAAAGGTTGGTTCACTGTGTCATGCGAGACAATTTTTCTCTCCAGAATCTATCTTACATAGCTATAAGGATACCATCCGTCCATTCTTAGAATATTGCTGCCACATATAGTCCGGTGCCCCTGCTATTTACCTTCAGCTCCTTGATAAAATCCAAAGAAGAATCAGCAATATTATTGGTCCTGATTTGGCAGCTTGGCTTCAGTCACTTTCCCACTGCCATAATGTTGGCTGTTTATGCCTTTTCTATAAATACTTTCATGGTAATTGTTCAGATGAGCTCTTTGCTATGGTACCTATTCTTTTTTAATTTAAACACAGTACTAGACTGGCAAGAAGGTCTAATCAGTTTACAGTTGAGCTAGCTAGATGTAACTTTAAATCCTACGCTAACAGTTTCTTTTCTCACATTTCCCGCTTACAGAACTCCCTTCCGTCTCCATGCTTTCCAATCAACTTCAATCTGCAAAAATTTAAATGCAATGTCAATTGCTATCTGCTGTCCTGATTACTCTTCCTCTGTTCTCATTTCTTAGCAATGTTCCTGTTTCTAACTCTTTCACACCCAGTAACCCATTGTGTCTCGGTGGCTTTACTACCTTGCTTGGAGAAAAAAAAAAAAAAAAAAAGTCATGCATCAATTTGAAATCAAGGGTCTAATTGTGGGTATGACACCACCCCGACCCCTAAGGGATTCAAAAAAAGGTTGTTTTTTTTTTTACTCAGATAGGAGATTAAGTTGACAAAAGCCAAAAAAAATGCTTACACTGCTGACAGTATAGTAATTCACAGTACACAAAAACAGCAAGGTCTGTCATGCATAGATGCAGTTTTTTTTGTTTTTACTATTGTTCAGCCAATAAAAGGCCCAAGTGCCACTCAAAGTAGAAAGTAACTGAATAAGGTGATTGCATGGATATAAAGAGAGGAAATAAGTGATGATGGTAAAGTATGAAAGATAGACACTGTTTGACCTTAGACTTGAAGAGTTTAAAATTAGTGATTGGGGAAGCATCCTCTCGGGAGCATGTTCCACAACAGAGTAGTTCTTGGGAAGAAGCTGCCTGAATGGAACTTCCTTCTTACAAATGGAATATGAAGGAAATCGATAGTTGAAATAATTGATTTTTTCATGCTTTTATGGCAGTTTTCATGTAGTTTGCGACCATTTTCTACTGGCCAGAGTGAGAGCCTATAGCTGGCTGCCACGAATAGGCAGGAAGATTCTATTGGCCAGCGTGAGAGCCAACAGCTGACTGACACGAATGTTAACTAGCATGCTAGCATACAAAAAAAAAAAAAATAAAAAAAAAAAATATCGATAGCTGCATTTGTCACAAGTGGGAAAAATTTAAATCTGCATGGCACTTTACTCCAATTGGTTCATTCGCTTGCTTAAACTCAACGTTGATTCTGATTCTGCAGAACTGGGTTGGATGTGAAAAAGTATTTGATGTTAACATTCTTTTTTTATTCAGTTTTTCCAGTTATGAGTCCTTTTTTTTAAAGCTGATCATTTTGTGTTCATTTTGTTTAGTTCTTTTTTCGTAACAGATTTAATGTTTAGTATAGAGCTTAGAAAAAATTTGCAGTGTGAGATAGGCAAGAAGTAAGGCATGTAGCAACATCAGCATGGCAAAGGGCACTCCTTTATAGGCAAGGAATGGCAAAAATATTTTAAGTCAAGTGATAGCGATTGCTGTATGAGTCATTCGATTTTTGAATCAAGCACGGGCAATGCTGGGCCATGCTGCTAGTATATATAGCTATATATATGTGTGTGTGTATGTATGTTTGTTCTCATTGAGTTTATGTATCTTGTTTGTGAAACTCATTGCAGATTGAGTAATGTCAGTTCTCTCTCACGAGGATTTGCAAAAAATATTTGTTCTTTAGGATTCAGTATAATTGAAATTCTTTTGTCTCAAAGACAGGAAAGTTACCGAATTAAAATAAAATAAATAAATAAATAAAATAAAATTAAGAAAACAAGTACATAAGAGCTGTCATGTTTTGATAACATTAAAAGTTTACAACGAAGATCTTTGTGTAAATAATGTACAATTTTTTTGGCGTTTTTCCACTTGGAAAATGGGGCAATAATGTTTCACATTCCTTCATTTGTTGACACAAAGTATCCAGCTGCATACTTCAAACAATTCAAGAAAAATAAAACAATACAAAATAGATACGTAAACAACCCCAACATAATTATATCACGATGCAAATAGTGTACAACTGGTACATGTAATTTTAAATCACAAAATATTACAATAAATTAAGTGAATATTACATTGAGATTTTAATAGATAATATGGTACAACTTAAAAAAAAAAAAAAAAAAATTTACATAGGAATGGTTGTACTAAGGAGTCATATGATACACAATGATCTAATTTAATCCCTGTTTTTAGTTTCAGGAACACACAGCTTGTATTACCCTTGTTAGATGATATTTGTTTAAGATATTTCAACTATTAATATTTTTAAAAAAGATTTATGACAACTTAATATTGATTGAATAAAGTCATCATTTCAGATAATTGAAATTTCGTATGTGATTAATCGCCATATTTATTCATTTAAACCTCTAAGCGCTGCACTGCTATATAGTGATTTTACAAGCATAGCTTAGATGTGGCAAAAAGGCCGAAAGTGGGGTGCACCCAGTGGGGATCGAACTCACTATTCAGTTGTAATTGTTCTAGCAACCACTACACTGCCTAGAGGTGCCTACCCCATGCCATTATACAGTGTAACCTGGATATAAGAGAGATTTTCTCTGGTCCCAAATTAGAGCCTGCGTTAATGTATATAAAATAGACCAAACCCGGATATAAGAGAGTTGTCGGGACCGGAGAAGAAGTCTCTTATATCCGGGTTACACTGTGTATGTACAACTTTGAGATTTTATTGGATAATATGTTGCAACTTAAAAAAATAAAAATAAAATATATAAAAAGCAATAGCTCTTGAAAATATATTTCATTTGAGCACTGTTGAGTAATAAGCTAATTCTTTAAAGAACAGCCACCTGCATTAATGCAAAGCTCTTCAATAAAATGAATAGAACACTCCAGCTGCTTGGCATTTGTTTACATTCATAAAAACAATACGTTAGATTTAGCTGTTTCACTCAGACAAATGAAGATAGCTCAGTGGTAGAAGCTCTGACTGACACCAAATCAGTTGGGTTTCAATACTGGCTTGAGGCATTCGGATGTCTAGTCGCACTGAGGAGCTGTGATACAGCGAAACAGTAGTCTTGCGAATGACAGAAAAAGCAATATCTATATATTAATATTATCTATAATAATAGATATCTATAAAATTATATTATATAATAATATTAATATCTATTACAAAGAGTTAATCATACCTTGAATCAATTAGTAATATTAATGCAATTATTAGCGAAATCCCTTCGCTAGTAGACAATTATAAGCATTATACTACTAATAATCTACTGAATGATGAGATCCTTATGTATAAAATGGATATGGTGTATTTTTTAATTCAGCTAGTACTTTCGAGTGCTTCACGCATTCATCATCGAGCTGTATTTTTTTTCCTTTTAGAATCTAAACTGGAAGACGAAATAAATGTTTTTCTGACCGAAAGATGTTTTTTTGTAATATAAAATATATGCTGCCTATTTTATCATGTTCAAAAAAAAAAAAAAAAAAAAAAAAAAATCATCTATATATTTCTGTACTATGGAGTTTGCGTTATACGCAAGGATGGAATTTATTCCCTGTTTTTAGCTTCAGAAACACAGGGTTGTATTATACTGAGGGGGGCAATTTATTCCCCCACTTTTAGCTTTAGAATCTTGGTGGTTGTATTATAGTCAAGACGTATTATACACAAAAAATTATGGTAAATTACCGAGTGACAAAAACAAAGTGTATATAGACATTAACGCCTCCCAAAGTAAGTACATGGCTTAATCAAAAACCAAACATTTTCCATTGCTTTAGGTACACAGGTTTAATTTTTTATTTATTTATTTATATTTTTTTTTTAATAAGAAGGGATTAGATTTAGATCATGATAACCACATATATTCATCACAATGGACCCTGGTTAGGTGATATTTCTTAAGGATATTCAGACCAGATACTGGGTTCATTCTCAAGGTATAGCTTCCTCCAGTCAAATGCTTATGGCTTAATAATAAATTATTAAATTTCCCACATCATTATTTATGCGCAGGTTTTTACGATATTTCTTGGCAGATCTTCTATTATCACGATGTGGGATAAAATACAGACACAGCACAAAGAAGTAACAGATCAAAGGCAGATATACATATGAGAAAGAAAGCAATAGCAAACAAAGTCTTTTTACATATATAATTCCCAAGGAATGACTCATTTACATCTCTCACTCCCAAATCAGTATCACAAGGATGATGACCTACTTAAATATCCTGTCAGTTTTATTTACATTATTTGGACTATTGTCCTCATCTTTGTCACCATATTTATCACAACGTTTTGGTCGTTGTACGCTCTTTGGGTCCTGTCACCAGATCTAACTAATGCCTTTACCCACTGTGCCATGTGTCCTTGAGGACATCTGTGTATGAATTTCTGGGTATTATAAACCTAACGTCTTCAGCAACCATTTTTACCAGAGCTCATATTGCAACTTTTTGTTATTATCGCCTTTCTCTGGCACTCCTTATTACTGGTTCCCATATTGTATTCATTTGTATGCTTGGGCGGCTCAGGACATTTTTGTGGCCTAGCATATGTGCTGATTCTTTAAGTTTACAAATTTTCCAATGGTGTTCCTTGTCTATGAACTCAACCTGATCCCACAGAGGGCAGTGATCTCCCTTCTCTCTATATGTGGTCAGCCACGCCTGATTTTTCCACTTCCCCTCGTGTTGCAGCTTTCTGGTGTTCTTGAAGCCTTACCTTAAGGGGGCGGCCTGTTTCCTCTTTATATTTCTTCCTGCAGCTGCATGGGATAGCGTACACACAGTCTTTAGTCATGTTCTCTTCTAGGGGGGGGGGTCTTACTCATGAGAGATATCTGCGAAGTGTCGTCAAGCTTTTGAAGGTTGTCCTGATATTATATGGACCGCAGATCCTTTGCATTTTCTTTGATAACCCCTTCAAATAAGACAGGCAGGATGTTTTCTGAGTGTTGTTCTCTTGTACCTGCCTATCCCAGTTTTTTGGGGCTGCTGCCATGTACCCAGATGTTTTCATTTAACAAGATATCAGCTGACACTGATATTGCTACAAATCCAAAATTCAATGCTCTTAAACGATTTATTATAACTCAAGATGGACTGAATAAAGTCATGCTTTCAAAAAGATGGACTGAAATTTTGTAAACGATCAGTCACCAAATTTATTCTGATGCACAGAAAAATTTCACTATTCCAAAAATCCCTCACAAGCGACCCAAGGATTCTAAAGTGTTTTGTGCAGGTCTGCTGTATATATTGGGCGTAGGTGGTAAAATAAGTCAAATTGTTGAATTAATATATTTAAAAGAAACGAAACATTGTTAAAACAAACTGAATTGAAAAAAGTTGAGTGACAAGCAGTACAGGATTCAATTGGCCCAATCCACTGCTGATGTCCTAACTACCATTACTCACAGAATCAGTGAGGCACTAGACAAATACATCTCAAGGACCATAACATTAGATATTTCAAAGACCTTCGACAGGGTGTGGCACAAGGGATTGCTGCACAAGCTCTCTAGCTAGGGAATCACTCTCAATAATAAAGTTCTGCCTAATGGGTAGGTCTCTAAAGGCAGTTGTTAACAGCTAGTCCTCTGAGGGCCTAGCAAACAATGCAGTAGTCCCTTCTTGAACCAAATCTCTTTTTACTTTAAGAGGTGAACTGCCTTAAAAGAAAAAAAAGAAAAAAAAAGGCATTTCACCCCAAAGCAAATTGGGAGCATCACTAGCATGCAGGGGATTACAGATAGTGAAAGTGAGGGTAAAGACTGCAAATAGAGGGGGATTGAAGAAAGGATAAAAGAAGATTGGGGATCATGGTAACAGTAGATGGCGATTGATGTTGTATTTAAATTTTTGAAGATTGCAGTTATCAGGGAAGCAAGTAAGAAAAAGGGAGTTCCACTGTCGAGAAGCATGAGAAAATAAACTGCTGGAGTAGAAGTGGTAGTTGCATTTAACTATTTCAACAGTAAAAGGGTGGGAATTAGATACCAATCTAGTAACACACTTAATTCAATTTCACGGCATACTATTGTGCCATGGCACAGCAATTGAGAATCAGTGCTTTAAATGTTATTTTTAGTGGATACACATATATGAGTAGATGCTCCATTTACTTTTTAAGCAGTATATTTATTTATTTTTGTTTACTATCTGGAATATTTGAGAAATCTCATTAGAGAAAGATAGAGTTGTACCTCATCTACACATAATATCTGCAGCTGGATGGATGCACATGAAGTGTAACCATTACTCACATGGAAATTGAGGTTAACTTTGAAGTATAAAGAACAAAAATATTGTGTCAGAGGATTTTTTTTTTTTTTAAATTGTTATCAACCCAAGCAAAGCAGTAAAGCCACAAGGAGTTACAGGGTGTGGAAGAATTAGGAAAAAAAACATTAATAATGAGCAAGAAGAGGAAAGAGTAATCAGGAGAACAGTAGATAACAATTGACATTGCATTACAATTTTTTCAGATTAAACTTGGCTCGAAAGCATGGACCCAGAAGTGAGGTCCACAAGTGAGAAATGGAAGAAAAGAAACTGTTAGCATAAAACTTAGTTACATCTAAACCACTCAACTGTAAATTGGTGATATCTCGACCCCAGTCTAGTATTGTGCTTAGTCATAAAGTCTAGATACCATAGCGAAAACCTCATCTGAACAATTACCATGAAAGTATTTATAGAAAAGGCACAGAGAGGCAACCTTACAGCAGTTGTAAAATGACTGAAGCTGAGCTGCCAGGTCAGGACCAATAATATTGCTGATTCTTTAGATTTTATCAAGGAGCTCAAGGTAAATGGCAGAGGCAGTGGACCATATGTAGCAGCAATATTCTAAGTATGGACGAATGGTAGACTCATAGATATGCAAGAGAGATTCCGGAGAAAAAAATTGTCTAGCACAACACAGTGAACCAACTGCTGTAGCAATTTAATATAGTCTTCATATCAGCCAAGAACTTTAGCCAGAGGAGGTGCAGCAATCATTTTCATGGAGGATGGCATCACCCTTGCTGATAGAAGGCATAGAGTGGGGGTCTCCCCCAGATGACTAATGGAGATAAGTTTAGTTTTGGAGGTGTTAAAATTAACAAACCATATTTTGTCTCAGTTTAACAATGGACTTGAAGTTGTTTCGGACATCAGCTGACTGATCAGCCTTATTATTGAGGTAGGAATAAATAGTTGTGATGTCAGCACAGATGCCAAATTGATGTCATTGGAGCTGATGTCATTGGAGCTGATGTCATTGGATTTGGTTTGGTTTGTTTTATGGCATATCAACCTCAATGAGTCATTTAATGCCAACAACTTTTTTTTCCTGGTAATATTTTTGTTTTGTCAAAAATCTATTTCTGGTAATATTTTCAAAAACATATTGGTGGTAATAGTTTTTTTCTTCAAAAATTTATTTCTGGTAATAATTTTTTTTACAAAGTATTTCTGGTATTAAAACCTATTTTTACACTTTCAAAATGCTTTTGACCTCAGTTTGGGGGTTAACTACTTGTCCATACCTGGGACCCTAACAGGTGCTACCATCCCGGGTCAGGGTGAACCTGGAACACCAGCAATTAAGAGGTGGTTCCATGCTTCTCAAAGCCTCCTGGTCAGAAGCCTTGCTGCTGGACGTAGTTTATCGTCATACCCAGGACACGGATGTCATTGGGAAGGTCATTAATGATGATGAAAATTTTATTACTCTATTTTAGATTTTTTTTTTCTTGTTCAACCACCCATATTTTGGGATAGCTTGTCTAGTTTTTATTTAGTACTGCTCAGTTTTTTGCTTGCCCCATTTTTCACCGAGTACAAGGATGCACTTGACGAACACAAGGACAAGCGAATTAACGTTTTGGCTCATGAAGTATAATAATTGTGGTGCAATGGATGTCAGCTCTGAACAGAGATCAGAGAGCTAAGTCTGAATTCCAGTTCACTTGATACAAGGCTCGAGTGCCTCAGCATTACTGAGTGGGGATACTGTCACAGGGGGTGGGAGGAGGAAGCTCAAAAGGCATATTGTAAAGATGCACAGGACACATATCAGATGACCTTGGACTTGAAGAGACCAAAATTAAGTGTAATTCTAATAGTCTTCTTTTGTTTTCTTAATTCCTGTTAGTCTCAATCCTATTAGGAACGAATATTTATTGCATATAAGAACGCAAGTGTGGCACAAGGCCAAAAGGGGGATAGAACGGGATAGGATTGTCATCACTGACTTAACTAGTCACATTCTCTGACCCAAGCATATACTGTAATTTCTCGAAAATAAAATGGCACCCATAGATACTACACACCCCAACAAATGATCCAAAAATTAAGAAATATATCTATCCCTATGTATAATATGCCTCTATAATTTTTGTCAAAAAACAAAAAAATAATTATGAAGATATTTTGTCAACCTTGAATAAAATCAAAACTAAGCAGCTGAAATAATGTTCAAAATTCTCATATGTTTCTCCCAAAAAATATAACATTTTATTTTACTGCCAAAATGGGAATCTGTCAGTGCAGATGTTATAAAAAGAGGTTTCAAGAAGTTTTGTCTCATGACAGCCATGGATGGCTCTGAAGATGGCATCCTTTGGCAAGAGAATGAATAAGCCGAAGATAATTTTGAACAGGACGAAGATAATATTGTGAATGATAATTTGTTTAATATAAACCTGTGCCCCGGATTTTTTCAAATATCTCCTTTCCTAAAAGAATTGCTCTTTTTCCAAGGAAACATAGATGATTACAAAAATTAAAGAAAATTTAGAATAAAACAGTCGTCTGTGAGGTTCACTTGCAAAACAATTTGAACCTTCATTTCCGACTTAATAGAGATTCATACTTTTATAGCAAGTTAACCTCTCCAAAAATTAATTTCTCAAAATTTCATAAAATCAGTTACTGTAATTTCTTGAAAATACGCACCCTAAAATAATACGCACCCCAACAAATGATCCAAAAATTAAGAAATATATCTATCCCTATGTATAATATGCAAATATAAATTTTGCATGAAGAATATACTTCAGAAGAAGCTTGTTAATATACCAGAGGGAATGACTGGCCAACTTCAAGTAATGGTTGTTGTCTGCAACTGTACATTTAAACAAGAGATGCATAAAAAATGGAATGACTGCATGTTTTCTGGTGTTCCCAGTTTTACTGCTGGTAGCAACAGGAAAAGAAAACAGATTTAGAACTTATTGTAAAATGGATTCAGGAATCTTAGGATTCCATCAGTGAGGATGTTATAAAAAGAGGTTTCAAGAAGTTTTGTCTCATGACAGCCATGGATGGCTCTGAAGATGACATCGTTTGGCAAGAGAATGAAGAAGCTGAAGATAATTTTGAACAGGACGAAGATAATATTGTGAATGATAATTTGTTTAATGACAATTTAGATATTGATTCTATAATAGAAAGTGATGATGAAAATTAAAATTTCAATAAACTGTTAACTTGATATCCTCTTTTCTTTGAAATTGACCTTTTTATAGATTTTTTATTTTTTCACCAAATAAAAAAAAATGCAGTTATAATAAACAAATTTATTAACAAAATAATGTTAAAATTATTATTGTTGGATTTAAAATGAAAATTGAGAAAAAAATCTTATTTTAGAACAAGTACATATTTATTATTATAAATCAATAATGAAAAAACATTTTTGTTTAAACATGCACTCCTACTATGACCTGCAGTTTACAATAAAAAAAATGCGTATTATTTTTGAGAAATTATGGTATTGTAATAAATCCTTTCACCACAATACTTCATTTCCTTCTGCCACAATACCTCATTTACACAAAAAAATATATCCATACTCAAATTGCCAAAGCAATGCATATTCTCCATGAGATCCTAAACTAATTTCTCAGGTTTATAAGAATGCAGGGAGGGAGATAAAAAGTATAAGGGATTTTTATTTACAATAAAAATTAACCACATGACAAGATAAAATCTCATACAATGAAAATGTTATGGGACCCTCCCCACAACTAAATGCAGCAGAAAAGCAAGTTAAGTTTGGTGGAATGAATCAAATTAGGAATGACTGCAAAACACTTTCCCCTCCCCAATTTAAAGGCAGAAGCACACAAAATGCACGTTGGGATTTCTTCCTAGTCAATACAATAAGTCAGTTCTCAATTTCATCTGTCCCAGTCAGTCTTGTCTTGAATTCAGAACACTACTGAATTTGCTCTTGTATGTGACCCCCAACTGCCAAAACCTTCAGACACACTTGTTTTATAGACCATGACGAAGCAGCCAATTGGTTGAGTGGGAGAGTTTTACATGTGCGTAGGCACACTCCACCAACTCTTTCTTCCTCCAACTGCTCTGCAAAACCATACGCATGCAATGCGTGGGCATTTTCAGACATGATTTTGCGTATCTTGCTCACGACAATCACTTGTCAACCTTAATTCATAGTTTGCAAACTTTTGCCATATTACTGTTGCTTTGTGCTGATTCCAATCCCCATAGAGGACTGACTGCAAAAAAAAATTTTCCCCTCCCCAATGTATAGGCAGAAGCACAGAAATGCATGCTGGGATTTCTTCTTAGCCAATATATTAGGCCGGTTCTTAGTTTCATACGACTCAGTCCTGGTCTGTCTTTTTTTCTTTTAAGTCAGAATGCTATGTTTGCTTGTCTGAACTTGCTCTTGTGTGCCAAACCAATTTCTTGTTTTGTGAACATTTTGCCATATTACTGTTGCATTGCCTTATTCCTGTTGCATTGCCTTATTCCTGTTGCATTGCCTTGCATATATTGTTTGCTTGATTTATATTATTTTTTGCTCTGTTCTTTTCTTTTTCTTGTGATTGTTTTATTACAAACTTTGTCAATTCTATTTGCTGGCCAGTTCTGTTACTTATTTTGCATTTGACCATGGCTACTCACTCCACATTTTTATTGTTCTCTCATAATAGTATAACACAGCTGGCCCGGCTCAATTCCGGGTCCTTCCTATGCTGGTCAGTACCGCCACTGATCCACTGATGTTTATCTGCTTGCTGCTTCATTTGCTTCTACCCCACGTTGTGTTTCTTGATCACAGAGCAGTGACGATTGAATTTTGTTTGTATTTAAGTGCTGGACTGAACTGTGGCAAAACCACACTGTGAAAGGCCAAAGAAAGTTCCTGCTGGCGAAAATAAAAGTAATATAACAAAATACCGAAGAAGGTCATTGGGTTAATTTTCAATTGGTTTATATAGTTCTTGGTACAACAAAATTAATCCTTCCTGTTAAAATCTCTATTGTGACACAGGTTTTTCCTTCTAAAACTTGGAATGGGTTAAAAAAAAAAAAAAAAAAAAAAATATCAGGAATTCTCTCAGCAGTAGGTCATGTCTTCTGGGTTTTGGGTCACCTAAGCACCCATCTACATGTACTTTAGCCAACTTCTACCACACCTCAAGATTCATTAATGTTCATATCAATCCATTAATTATCTCTCCAATTTTGGTGAACTGATACCGATAAACAAAGTGGCCTGCATTCGGTTACTTATTCAAAACAATAAATTCTTCGATGACAAATTCGTGTTTATATATTCTTTTTTATATCCTTGACGTCAAAGAATTTTCTTTGTCATTTTTTTTCAATGACCGATTAAAAATCCTGCCCACTTTGCATGTTTACAAAACTTTATTTCAGATTGTTTGCATTAACTGCTTGCGAATCATAACAATTCCTTTCGTTTTTCAGCTGACAAGTAGTTACATTCCCCTTTTCTTAAATCATATTCTCGGATTGTTTGCATTATCAGCTTTGCAGATCGTAATTCTATTTGCCATTTTAGCTGACAAATAGCCACATTTTACATTTCTCAAATAATATTTTAGTCCCAAAATTCCATTCTGCTTTTCTGGCGATCAGAAAGGGGGGATAAAATCTTTTTTCCTTGCCTCATATTTCAACTCCTGTTTTTACCTTAACACTTTTAACCTTTCCAGTTTCCCAAATCCTATACAGGCTTTTCCCATGAACACTTAATCCTTTTCATACTACCAGTCTCACAATAGTGTCTCATTACCCCCTTCAACTATACAATCAGTGACACTTTATAGTGTTGCAATAGTGTTTTCTTTTTTTTTTTTCATTCTCTTGCACAGTAACCCTTTGCGTCTTGGTGGCTTTATTGCCTTGCTTGAAGTGAAATGATTAAAAACAACTCAAAAAAATTAAAAGGAATTGGTTGGTCAACTTTAATGCCTCAAAAACAAAACTGCTCTCTATTAATCACCACAGAGATCCTTTCCTGCCCTCCATTAGAATGTCTGATGCTCAACTTCTCGAGAGTACCTCTCTGAAGCTGCTCGGTCTCATGTTGACTGCTGACCTAAGATGGAACAAATACATTGAGTCAATTGCTTCGTCCACCGCAAGGAAACTTGGCTCCCTGTGCTGCACCAGGAAATTTTTCTCCCCGGAATTGATCCTTCAAATATACAAATCAACCATTCACCCTTGCATGGAGTATTGCTTCCATATATGGTCTGGAGCCCCTTCTGTTTGCCTCGGGGTTCTTGATAAGATCCAGAGGCGGATATGCAATATAATTGGCCCTGCTCTGGCATCTCATCTACAGTCACTTTCTCACAGACGCGCCGTCGCCTCTGTCTGTTTTACAAATACTTTCATGGAAATTGCTCCGAGGAGCTGCATTCGCTGGTTCCAAGACTTCATGAGTTCAAGCACCCTACAAGGCTGGCATCCCGCTCTCACCCTTTCACTGTCAAAACTCCTAAATGTAGCCGTCTCTTCTATTCCAATAGCTTCATGTCTCGCACCTCTCACCTGTGGAACTCCCTTCCCTATTCCAGTTTCCCTGAGAGCTATAATCTCCAACTATTCAAATGTAATGTCAATCGACATCTCCAGTTGCCTTGATCTATCCACTATCCTTCTCCTCATCCTTTCCTCTATCACTCCTATCTGATCTTGCTCCAAATCTTCTGTAACTCCTTGCATCCTAGTGGCTTCCCACCTTGCTTGGGGTGAAACACTTATAAAAAAAAAAAATCTTCCCTTGCACATCTTGCTTGTAGAACTCTTGTTTTCTAGTCAATTTCGATCTTCAAAAATTTAAATGCAATGTCAATCGTTATCTTTCATCATAATTCTTGTTTTTTTTTTTTATTGTTCTCTCTCCTTAATGATTTTATTTTTTTTATATTTTTTCACTCAGTAACCCTTTGTGTCTTAGTGGCTTTATTGCCTTGAATGGGATGAAATGATTAAAAAACAAAAAAAAAAATGTATACTCTCAAAGAAAAGAATTGTAACAAGATATTTTCCAGTTTGCTATAAGTCTGTAAGTATATAAGTATGTAAGTATGTCTTCTTTATACTAATTTTCCCAGCAATATACTCTATCATATTACAGCTAATAAGGATTTGTTTTCTTCTTTCTTGCAGCAGGCAATCTATATTTGGTTGGCATCTGCAACCTTTTTTGAAGCGCTATATATACAACATCCTTTACAAAATTCCAAAGAATGCTTCTCTTGAAGAAGCAGTCTAAACATGTGCTGCAGAGAAGAAGAAAAAAAAAATGGTGCTTTGTTAGAAATTATAAAATAAAACAACTTCTTACTAAAACCAAATGTATTTGCATTATTGACACTTGAACTAATATTCTCATCTTTATTATCATTAATCTTTTTTATTATTATTATTATTAATATTTTTAACCCTTGGAGATTAAAGCATTTGTTTGTGAACTTTATGATATACTAACTGTAAGTTCAATTTTTTTTTTCAATCATTTGACCCAGTAGTTCCAAACCTTTTTTATTCATGGCCCCCTTTTCCTGATCTTTTTTTATCCCTCTGCCCAGCTGTTTACTCTAACAAAAGATCATTTTACAAAACAAATAAAGTGATATTTCTCCATATCAATTTCAAAACCATTTTAAAAAACCAAGTCAGTTAAATGAAAAACTTTTATTTTGAAAAAAAAAAAAAAAAGTTCTGCACATACACTACAGTTCAAAAGTTTGAGTTAGCATGGAATGGACTTGACAGAAGAGTGAAGTAAAAAAAAAAAAAAAAAGAGGAGAAATGACAAATAAAAAAAAACAGGTTTCAGGAAGACAGAAGATGGCAATAATGCCATGAAGATGAAAGTGGTTACTGTCAGTGAAAGAGAATGAGAAGACTTTAATGAGGGGAAATGACAAGAACAGGTTTCAAGATGACAGAAGATGGCGATAATGCCACTAAGACGCAAGTGGTTAGTTGGAGTGAAAGAGAATGAGAAGACTTTGATGAGGAGAAAGGGCAATAAAGGTTTCATAGTGATTAGCATTGCATTTAAATTTTTGAATACTGTACACTACAGTTCAAAAGTTATATGCAACCCCCAGAATTAACCTGGGATGAAATGAACTTGACAGAAGAGTGATACTTATCCATCAAAAAAAAAATAAAAAAATAAAAAATAAAAAAATAAAAAAATTGTCAGTTTTTATTTTTGTTTTTTTTTAAACCATGTACAATAATTTTTTCTTATTTAAAGTAAAAAACAACTACTTTTTGGGATAATTGAAAAAATTACCAGGGGTTACGTCAAACATTTGAAGTGTAGTGTAAATGCACACACTAATTAAAAAATTTCTGCAAATAAATTTAATATTAGTAACAGAAAAAAAAAAAAAAAAAAACACTGGAAAATTATTTGATAATACATAGTTAATACTTAAAGAAGGAAAAAATTATCATTTATATAATAATATATAAAAATTTCTCAGAATTAACCTGTAGAAAAAGACAATATGTATTAAGGAAAGACAATAGGGGATCTGTTGTTTTAGCTGCTGTGTTTCATCCAATATGGACTTTTTTTTCAAGGAAAAAAAAAAAAAAAAAAATTAAATAATGTATCTATAAACAACAAAATGTCAATAACAACAAGAAGAATTTAGAAACGCTAAAATTCCTATTGTCTATTTCCTTAATACATAATCATTAATAAGTGGGTTATTCCACTTTGCAAAAAAAAAAAAAAAAAAAAAAGCCTCACTAGGAGGTGCTGCTTAAGCCTATCAAGAGATGTGCATTTTTCTCCTTAGTCTCTTTTACAGCTTTTTAACTCTGGCCTCCAGGTGTAGCTGCACATAGGAAAAAAGTGTCTCCCATGGGGGCACATTCATTTTCATGGTTTTCTCTCTTAACTTCTGTACTCTCTCATGCGCACATGCACACAAAAAAAAAAAAAAAAAAAAAAAAATCACTTTGACCAAAGCAAAATTAAAATGTTTTAGAATTATCGAGATAACAAAATCCCGACAAAGTGATTATAAATTAGCCTTAAAAATAAAACTTTTATTCATGTTTTTCATCTAAAATAAAATGTCCGTTGTTTTCTAGCATATATTTTCTAATTTAAAATTTTTTTTATTCATTCCTTTGTTAATATGTGCATTGTCATTTGTTTTATATTCATTGTTTTGTGTTACTCATCTTTACTTAGACTTGCATTGAGTCTGCCAATATTGTCTGTAAGATAAATATTCCAGGAACCCATAAATATTTACTCTTGAAAGTGTTGATTCCTACAACATAATGGTGACTAAATATTTACTCAATCATACCAGTATTCCCACAACAAATGCAATCCTTGAGCCTGATGTTCATCTGCAAGCTTTTTAACATCAGGTCTTGAATGTTGTCAGTGATAGATGAAGATCACATCTTTCTTTCAGGTCAGTTACGAGCTTTTGATACCAAGTGAGAAACATGGCCAAAGCCAGCTTCAACAAGGTAGGAAATGGGAAAGCAATAACATCAAAATTTGTTTTCTCTTGGAGCATTGGTTATTTCATTGCAGCATGACTGTACCAAGATGGTTTCTCAGTTTGGAATGCACCAGTCCATAGGATGAGAAAACTCATCGAACACCAGGAGAGGGGGCCCACACATGACAGGAGTTGCTTAACTACAGAAAGTATATCACTGGTCAATAGACTTTTGAAATTTCAAAGCTTAAAACCAACATAGGAATTGAAGAGACCCAGATCCAACATCTGTCCATATTTCCGAGATGAGGAATTTTAATTATTTACACTATATTGCTTGGACTGTTGTCCTCATCTTTACTGCCATATTCACAACATTTCGGCTTTTGTATGCTCTGGTCTTCTTCAGGATCTGTCCATATTTCTAAGATGAGGAATTTTAATTATTTAGACTATTTATATTGCTTGTACTGTTGCCCTTATCTTTATAGTTACTGAGACATTAGGTTTTTATAAGTTGCAAAAATTCATTTAGCGATGGGTAATTTAATGTTAATTTAAAAAAAAAAAAAAAAAAAAAAAAAAGTAACCCATGATTTGTTCATTTTGATATATGCTGTAGATCTTATAAGAAAATCCTGAAATTGTTAAATGAAAATTTGTACTAAACATTCAAGATATTGCAAGTTGCAATTTTGCTAAATCAGCATTTTCCGTTGATGGACATTTCAATTTTCAAACTCAACAATCTCATAAAAAAAACAAAAAACTTTATATCTTCTGATAGATTGAACAAAAATTAGTGAAATTTGATACTCTTACATATTTTTAGTCAAGGAATCCAAATATCTCTTTAGAATTTTACAGGGAGTAACCAAAAAAATAGATATTAGCAGTTTTCTGGTGGAAAGAAAAGAGAAAGAAAGAAAAGAGAAAGAAAAGAAAAGAGAAATTATTAGGTGGCTGACCACACAAAAAATTAGGAAAATCATCTTCAGCTCCTAAAAGCATCAAAAATGGTGTCACAACATTTGAGAACAATGGTATTTGGAGAATAAATCTAAATAAGTTTCATTAACCGTCTCTCAAAGACACCAATTCTAAACAAATACCTAGTCTTTGGTCCCTTCAATACTCTGACAGTTTTATAAAATTTTCTTAGGAAATGGAAAAAAAATAAATACTTCACCATTTCTAGCTATCATGTTACATCACAGTAACAATACCCTAAAATTAAGTGTTCATTGCATATCAACTAATAAAAAAATGATCTCATAAATTTCTATTCTCACCATAATAAAATAAACATTAGATTCTTTTTAAAAGCACTCAACGAAAAGGAGAAATACATTGAAAATACTTCAAAGTTCCTCTTATGCCCTAATTACAGTAGAATCCCTCATATCTGGACATGATTTTGATGTATATATTTGAAATTTCTGTTTTTCAGGAAATTTACTTTGGATAATTGCCTATGCTTATTTCATCCTAAGGGCTTGTATTGGTGCAAAAGTTGATGGGAATAAGAGGAAAGGATGACAACGTGAGGCGAATGAAGAAAACAGTAACCAGCGAGTAAATTCAAGCTCTCCCAGCTGGTATTTCAAACTTGAGTCGTTCCTTCCTGAGTTCTGTCTCCAAATCACACTAACTGCCTGTTCTAGCCGTCAACCGTGAACGCCCCTCAAGAACTTCGCCGACTTGGAAAAAAAGTAGTTGTTTTTTATAGTTGTTCATGTACCCATAATCCCTTGCGTCTTCCTGTGATCCCATAATTCATTGCGTCCATGTCCCATAATGCATTGCATCGTTATTGGATAAAAATGCGATGCCAGTCCCCCCCTCATTCTTTTACGTTATCTGGCCGAGGATGGATTACGTCAGAGCGGTAAGTGCTTTTTTTCTCTCCCTCATTTCAACTGCAGTAGCTTTACATGCTAAGCAAATACGGGCTCTTTTTTGGCGGGGACAAGGCAAGTCGCGACCAGTTGTGCTCGTCCCAGGTTCTGTCTCATGTCCGCCACACAACGAGACACATCTTCAACAAGATAGCGATGAGATGCATGATTGTGATGAAACCTGGACTGAAAATGAAAAAGCTTTTGAAAAGGTTGTCAGTTTTATGGAAAGAAAGCCAGCATTCAGCTATGACGATTGCAATAATGCACGCAGAGTTAAATTTTTCGTTTAAAAAATTTCAAGCAAAGCAAAATGAAATGCGGAAGAAGTTGAAAATGACATTAGAAGAGAAAGAATCATCATGCAACAACGATTAAAAAAATCCTTGTTACATTATTTGTTTTCTATACGTGGTATACTTAATTTAATGAATTTTCATTAATATTACATAATTTATTTCTTTTTCATTAAAATCAATTCTGTTATATTTCACTCACCATTAGCTTATTTTGTTTACTATAAAACGTTGAAAATAAATGTTAAACCTGATTTCAGTTCTTTTATTTTAATCTAAATATAATCCTTCATATTCGGACTTTGTAACCAATTCCTCATATCCAGAAGGCCTTCTTAGTCTGGTTGTCAGGGATTCTACTGTACTTCCTATTCAAGGTGAAACAAAAGTCTTGTAAAATATTTCAAAATAGAAATGTGGACCATTCTGATAAATGTAATGAATTAAAATAAATTATTTTACCCACTAACTTTCATAATTACAGCTGAAAAGAATTTATCTAACTTAAGTGTCAGGTGATGGACTTATTGATCCATCCTTACAGCTGTGTGTTCTCAGAAGAACAACAGAATTCTAAAAGATACAAGTCAATAAAATTATCATTTGAACACCTCACAACTGTTTCTTTTCCTTTTTAATTTAATTCATATTATCTTTCATTATATCTTTTATGATAAAACAGACACGCGTGACGTTGAGTATATTACAAATGTTATGTCTCAGATGGAACATTACTAGAGACTGACATGGCTTATCATTCTGTGTAATTCACTACTTTCCTTTCCAATGCATTGTTTTTCAAGGCTCCTCTACTGAACTACTTAACTTCATAGTCATTTTCTGTTACCATAGCTAGATATGACAATACAATCGAAAAATTCAAACATGCAATCATTCATTCATCTAAGTGACAATTTATCTTTAGATCTACAACTACAGGAGTATTGAGCCCCCCTGTAATTGTAGATCTAAAAATAATTGTCCATTAAAGGGCTAATGCAGATCTACCAGTGTTATATATCAAGCGACAATTTCCCCAATGAAAATATGGAAAATAAAAAGTTTACATTGGAATTTCCATGGGAGCGTGGAAACAAAGATTTTATACTCATAAGCACTCATTTTCTAACCCTAAACTTAAAGACCAAATAACTCTTTCAAAAGGATTTTGGGAATTAAGGATGAAAATTAAAACCCACAAATACTTTGGAAAATTATAGGTTCTGCACAAACTCCTAAAAGTTTTAGAGGAAGGTATAATTTATGCTTTGAAGAAAAAGTTAAAATAATTAAATACTATAATGAAAGCCAACTATTGAATCTGAGGAACAAAGTAGTGTTCAAATGTTGACATAAAAACAAATTCAAATTTCCATAATATAATTTTGGATTAATTAGCTACCCTAAATCACTCCAACTCCCATTCCCTCTAACTCTTCAAATGTTGACATAAAAACAAATTCAAATTTCCATAGTTTAATTTTGCCTTATTTAGTAACCTTGTAAATATTTATAGAAAAGTGAAAGAATCCATGTCAACAATGGAAAAGAATCTCAAGGTAAATGCTACCTGTATAATGGAACTTGGCAAAAATAAAAGTTCCCCGCCTTTCTTTGTGAATGGAATCATTCACCAAAACTATGTAAATGGGTTAGAGCATGGATCTCAAACACGCATCACGCAGACTATCTTTTTGTAGCCTGAGAGGAACCATTTTTGCAACCAAAATTTTCCTAAAGTTTTAATAAATTTTCGTCACTTGTTCCTTCCTTATTTTTACAGTAGCAGCATTGAATTTGACTGACCTACCTGTCAAGTGCAAACAGACCATTAATTTTAAGGACAACTGGGCCTGTTCTAGTTCCTCTCTAGAGAAGGGGAAAAGATATGAATATACATGTACAATGTAGAGCAATTGGCCATGGTCAATAGGACAGGGGGTTGATTTTTGGTATTGCACTCAATTCGCAAGTTGGGGTTTGATGTAATAAAATGACCAATTTTTTTTTCAAATTGTTACCGCTTTTTGAGGAGATCAATTTAAAGATTAAATTTAGATTCAAAATCATAGCATTGGAATTTAATTCTGGTGATCAGTGAAAGCCTTATAGCAAAGCCTTATAAAATTTATAATTTACTGAAGCTTTTGTATCTGGACAAGATGCATGGCACAAGGACATTATTACTAAGTCATTGCGATTTAGTGTGATTTTCGATAAACAACGAAAATTTAAAACATTTTATCTTATCAGAGTCCAGAAAATATTATGGTGTTACATACACTTTTATCTATTAATTGTCCTGTCACCACTAATTAATAAATAATATATATATAATATAATATATATATATATATATATATATATATATATGTGTGTGTAATTAGAAAACAAAAATTTACATAAGTTAATAAACTCGGGTATCTGTTTATTCTTCATTTAAGATAAATAATTATTAACCTCAAATGTTTGTTTGCATATTTTTGCCAGTTTCATAGTGTTTTTTTGAGGAAACGAGTTTAAAGTTTAGATTCAAAATCGTAGCGTTGGAATTTCCTTCCGGTGATCAGTGAAAGCCTTACAGCAAAGGCCTTATAAAATTTATAAGTAACTGAAGTTTTACAAATTGTATCTGGACAAGATGCATGGCACAAGGACATTAATACTAAATCATTTGTGTCATCAAATAAGACCTTCATTTATTTCAAAAGGAAATTATACTGAACTATTTAGCTATATTATGATGTAATATGTTATACAGTGCAGTAGTTTTAGCGAGATTTTTAATAAACAATGCAAATTTAAAACTTTTTATCTTATAATTTGTGACCAGAAGTATTATGGTGTTATATACAGTTTTATCTAATTTTTGTTTTTATTAATTATGATCTAACAAATCTTATTCATTGAATAGCCTTTTTTGTAACCTTTTACAATTTTTTTTTGACACAGATTTTAGTTATCGAATACAATAAAAAAAAAAAAAAAATAAAATAAAATATTTTGCTTCTGGTGATTCCCAATTAGAATTCTGGCTTGAATATATTTTCCATTTAATGTATTTAATATGAAAGGTGTCAATTTTATTTGAATTTATTCTTGAAATAGTAACATTTTTAAGTCAATTTGTAAGTAAAAACGCCGCAGAAATGAGGTATTTCTGTACATTTTTTTCAGACAATCTGTAAAACAAAATGCTCAAAAACTGGTAAAAGCTATGAATCTTATTTTTGGTGGGAGTATTTATCACATCAAACCCCAACTTTTACCCTGAGTGCAATGTTGATTTTCTAAAAATGAAAAATCAACCTACCTTAACAAATTTAATTGGCTGAAAAACCCAATAAACAAAATTGACAAAGTTTGCAATAAAAAAAAAAAAAAAAAAAAAAAAAAAAAAAAGAGAAAGAAAAGAACAAGGTGAAAATAATATGAAGCAAACAACCCAATATATGGGAGGCAAAGTAACAGTAATAAGGCAAAACGTTCACAGTAAGAATGGTGTTAACACACAAGGTATCCTGGGTATGATGATAAACTACATCTGGCAACAAGGCCTTTGATCGGGGCATTAGAGGTTTTAGGAGCACTGTTAATTACTGTCGTTCCCATGTCCACCCTGACCTGAGATGGTAGCATCTGTTTGGGTCCCGCCTATAGGCAAATATTGCAGCCCCACACCCTCCCCACCAAACAAAACACTATGAAAGTATAAAACTACGTTTTTATATAAAAATATCAACAATACATATTTATAGTAAAATTTCCAACGATACATTTTATCGGTAGTTGACGTCATACAATTGTGTTCAAAATATTTAGATTTTGGCATTAAGTAACCCATAGAGGCGTTGCTATGTCACTAAACAAAAACAACCAACATGAAAGAACCCTTTCTTGACATTAAGCCATGTAATATTCTACAAGTTCTTAAATCAAACTGTTTTCCAAAATATATCTTCAACAAAAAAAAACATACATATCACCTCCTCTTGTAATTATGTCTACATTAACATGTATATGCACAAAAGCTGAGTATTAACTACCATGCTATTAGAATGTCTGATAGTCAACTTCTTGAGAGCAATTCTCTACATCTGCTCGGTCTCACGTTGACTGCTGACCCGAGATTTTTCTCCCCGGAATCGATCCTTCAAATATACAAATCAACCATTCGCCCTTGCATGGAGTATTGCTGCCATATATGATCTGGGGCACCTTCTGTTTGCCTCGGAGTTCTTGACAAGATCCAGAGATGGATGTGTAATATAATTGGCCCTGATCTGGCATCTCGTTTACAGTCACTCTCACAGACGCGTCGTCGCCTCTCTCTGTCTTTTCTACAAATACTTTCATGGTAATTGCTCTGCTGAGCTGCTTTCACTGGTCCCCAGACTCCATGAATTCAAGTGCCCTACGTGGCTGGCATCCCGCTCTCACCCTTACACTGTAGAAACTACTAAATGTAGCCGTCTCTTCTATTCCAATAGCTTCATGTCTCGCACGTGGAGCTCCCTTCCCTATTCCAGTTTCCCTGAGAGCTATAATCTCCAGCTATTCAGATGTAATGTCAATCGACATCTCCAGTTGCCTTGATCTATCCACTACCCTTCTCCTCATCCTTTCTTCTATCACTCCTATCTGCTCTCGCTCCAAATCTTCTGCAACCCCCTGCATCCTAGTGGCTTCACGCCTTGCTCGAGGTGTAATGCTTAAAAAAAAAAAAAAAAAAAAAAAAATATAATGTCTTCAATGGTGAAAGCAGAATAATATTTTTATTAGCTCAAAGCCCTCAAGAAAATTAAATATTGGCATAAAATGGACTATAAGTCAAAAAAAAAAAAAAAAAAAAAAAAAAAAAAAAAATCAAATTGAAAAGGGGATACAGACATTTATATAAAGAGCCTTTATCTGACAAGGGTAGTCAAGTTCATGCCTTAGAGGTTATTATTTTGGTTTTGCAGCTTATCCAGGCTTTAATTTCTTTATCTCCTATATTTGTCCTAACTGAACCTAAGGAATAATGAAGAGGTGGCAAGATGGAGTATGGACACCTGAAAGTCAACATTTCAAGGTGTCTTTTCTAACATTATGAGAAAAATGTTGAAGGGCAAAGGAAATATCAATTTTTATTTTCTTTTCATCTTCCCACTCCACACCTGGCATTTCTCAGGTGCCATGGCTGTTCTTTATCACTGATAAGTAGGAAAACCAAAAACCCGTTATATTATATTCATCAGTAAATGACACATAGAGGCCATAAACAGAAATAATTTATCTTGAAGGTCAAATACGTGGCTCATTTAATCGTCTACCTATCCAAAGACTATTGGATGATAGCCATTAATCCATCATATAGGTAGAATTTCATAAAGTGCAGCAAAAATAATTGAATTTTTTTTTTTTTTTTACTGATCTTCCGATAATAATTATTTTACCAAAAAAAAAAAAAAACAAAAAAAAAAAAAAAAAAAAAAAAAAAAAAAAGGTTTTCCACAAGTGATAGTTGTTGAAATTTTGAACCGAACTTGTTATTTAGTTTACGATTGTTCTTGTTGATGCCAATCACCTATGGGGATTGACTGCAAAACACTTTCCCCTCCCCAATTTATAAGCAGAAGGGCTGGTCAGGAGCTTATTTCGCAAGATGTAATCCCTATATTTTTCTTTCAAGGCCTCATAGTACTCCGAGTACTTTTTGGGTCTGTCCACAGTCCATGCTAATAGACTAATAATATATGTAATGCATAGATAATACAAAAAGCATTCACAATTAGATATGTTGATCAAAAGCCTTTCAAAAATAGAAACAAAGTTGTACCAACAAACAAACCCCATAGAAGAATGACTGCAAAACACTCCCCCTCCCCAATTTATGAACAGAATCACACAAATGCATGCTGGGATTTCAACCTAGCCAATAAGATGAGCCACTTGTTGGTGTTATCTGACACAATCCCAGTCTGTTTTGCCCTGAAGTCAGAAGCAAGCTACATTCATTCACCCGGATTTGCTTCTGTGTATTATGTAGCCGTCACGCCAAAAAGGACCCGTTGGAACAGGGCAGTTGTCTCATCACCCTTGTCATCTCTCTCAACCCCCAACTGCTAAAACCTTCAAACAGACTTGTTTTATAGACCATGACAAAGCAGCCAATTGGTTGAGTGGGAGAGTTTTACATGTGCGTAGGCACATTCCTCCAACTGCTCTGCAACACCATACGCATGCAATGCGTGGGCATTTTCAGACATGATTTTGCGTATCTTGCTCATGACAATCACATGTCAACCTTAATTCATAGTTTGTAAACTTTTGCCATATTACTGTTGCTTTGTGCTGATTCCAATCCCCATAGAGGACTGACTGCAAAAAAAAATTTTCCCCTCCCCAATGTATAGGCAGAAGCACAGAAATGCATGCTGGGATTTCTTCTTAGCCAATATATTAGGCTGGTTCTTAGTTTCATACGACTCAGTCCTGGTCTGTCTTTTTTTTTTAAGTCAGAATGCTATGTTTGCTTGTCTGAACTTGCTCTTGTGTGCCAAACCAATTTCTTGTTTTGTGAACTTTTTGCCTTATTCCTGTTGCGTTGCCTTGCATATATTGTTTGCTTGATTTATATTATATTTTGCTCTGTTCTTTTTTTTTCTTGTGATTGTTTTATTACAAACTTTGTCAATTCTATTTGCTGGCCAGTTCTGTTAATTTGCATTTGACCATGGCTACTCACTCCACATTTTTATTTTTCTCTCTTAGTAGTATAAGAGGGCATGCCCGGCTCAATCCCGGGTCCTTCCCATGCTGGTCAGTACTGCCGCTTATATGCTTGATGTTTCATTTGCTTCTGCCCCACGTTGTGTTCCTTGACCACAGAGCAATGAAGATCAAATTTTGTCTGTATTCAAGCTTGTTTATTGAGCCGTTCTACCATTCATTTATGTTTACCAATGGTCACTTGCTCTACAGTTCTAATTCCATGTACCATGACATTGGATATCTCAGTTTTAGTTCTCTCCAGTGAGGCCAGGGATTGAACTCACAACTCTTTGGAGATATATGGAGAGAGAAAAGGTAGACCACTGCCCTCTGTGGAACGATGTTGAAACAATAGACAGAGAACATCATTGGAAAATATGAAAGCTTAAGGAATCAGCACATATGTTAGATTATAAAAATCTTAGCTGGCCAAGCATAGAAATGGTAACCAGTAATACAGAGCTAGAAAAAAAAAAAAAAAAAAAAAAATAACAGAAATAACTGTAATATGAGCTCTGGTAAAAATGGTTACAGAGACATTTGGTTTATAAGTCCTAAAAATTAAATCATGAATGTTTCCAAGGACACATGTCCAGTGAATAAAAGCGTTGGTTGATTGATCTGAAAAGCGACTTGACCCAGAGTTGCGAGGCTATTTTTTTGTCAAAGAGATTTTAAGCTGTATCAACAGGATGTAGTTTTTTTTGTTTTTTTTTTTTAAGATGAAAATTTTCAGCACTCTTAACACAAAGTCATTCACCTCTAAAATAAATAATAAACTAACCTAGGGCTAATATTATATAGGAAAAACCAAATACACAGTAGCCTTATGTGCAAACATACAACGAGGCTTTCTCCAAACCTTTCACCTGACATTATATAATATAACATCCCATTGCTTCTGTATTATTTCTTCAGGAGGGGCCAATTACACACTCATCAGGAAACCTTTCCAATTTACAAATGTCAAGTTTCAAATTTTGCTTCAGTCAATCAGTTAAATGCCATATGTGATATGTGGGTTCAGAACGACTGACCACCAGCCGACACAGCACAAGGACAACTCAACTACATGCTGACTATGGAATCTTTTGTCAACTTTTTAAAGACAAATAAAAGTAATTTATTAAGGGTCATTGTTAAAACATAACTTTTTAAAACCGAATAAAATTTAATAAAGATCACTATTTACATTGTTCGGACTAATGCCCTCATCTTTGTCGCCATATTTATCACAAGGTTTCGGCCATTGTACGCTCCGGCCTTCTTCAGGTGGTTGGAATTTTGAACTGAACCCTTTATTTCGATCACTGGGGTAGACTGTTCTAGTTCCACGTGCCATGTTTTTGATGGATGTCAGTTATCAGTTATCTCCTGCTAATTTCCCTCTGAAAGTTCTCCACTGCCTTAACCGGGTATTGAACTCACACTCTTTGGGTCTTGTCACTGGATCTAACCAACGCCTTTATCCACTGTGGCACGAAATTCCAACCACCTGAAGAAGGCCGGAGCGAACAAAGGCCGAAAAGTTGTGATAAATATGGCGACAAAGATGAGGACATTAGCCCGAATAATGTAAATAGTGTACATGATACCCCATCTCAGAAATATAGACAGACTAATAAGGATCAGGTTTTCAAAAGTATGAAAATTTTGTAGATTTTTTAAAAACAAATCTAAATAATTTATTAAAGATCATTTAAAAAAAAAAAAAAAAAAAAAAAATATATAGAGTTTTTTCATAGACTTAAATTTCATAAAATACATCTATTGGATGCTTTGGTATACATCAATGATGTTTTTAGCCGAAGTTCATTAGGGGTTTCGGGTCTTTCAACATCATACTGCCTCTCCATGAGGACCCACTCAATATTGATCGGGTATTGACTTGTGTACCTTCTGTTATAACTACACACTGCAACTACTCTTGGCAATTTATAGCCCACTCCCAGATAATTTTCAGTTCACCAACAATGCACACTCTTCCATAAAAAAAAGAAGCAAACACAAAAATAATTTCTATCTGGTCAGAAACATGGCCACGTGCTCAGCTTGAAGTGGTAAGTAATGACTTGATTCCCTCACCAAGACATATACACATACCTGTACACACACAAAAACGTACTCAAGAATCAAGTTCTGCTTACACTTATTCTATTAAAGACAAATAAAAGTAATTTACTAAAAATCATTAGGTGAAAAGTAGTATAAAAAAAATTATTAGTTCAACATTAATGTACATTCACCATTTGTTTTTTTTGACAATTTTATACAAAGATTTCCCAAAGAATTATTTCGAGTTCCTTTGGCAATCTTCCTGGGAATATTTTATTTAAAAGAATTGTATAATGAAAAACAAAACAAAAAAAAACCAAAAAGGTTTAATATCTAGTCTACATTAGAAAAGAGAGGAGCCGAAGTAATGGATAGTGGCTCGGATTGAAGAATCAGAGCAGAGTTCAAATTCCAGTCGAATCCATTACATTCACTTAGGTATGAATCCTCTTCTCCCCCCAGGAGTTGGAACTACAGATGACTTTGCTCTTGGGATCACTCAGACAGACAAGCCCTCTACCATGACAAGGAACGAACATATATATTTTACACTGGACATCGAAGTGAACAGTTCATTATTAAATGTACCTCTTTGACTTTGAAGACCCCCCCCACCCCAACAGCAGAATAGGCAAAGATTTACACAATCTCAATGGCCAAACTGGTGGAAGAAAGCAGTGCCAGTCAGGCTGGCATAACCAAAGCAGACCTTGACAGACCAAGCATCTGACAGCCCGATGCAACCAGGTTTGCCAGATCTCGCACATCTCAATCCACTTTGAGCTGTGAGGGAGCCACCCAGTGAGAGATAATGACAATGTCAGTGACCTACATGTGCTTGTGCCATTTAATATACAAACTCACACACAATTTGAATAAATTTGAAACAAGACATTGGAATAATACATTCCTTTTCCACTAAGTCTAGACAACACTTACCTAAGGCTGAGCAATAAAATCATGAAAAAAAATTTTTTTTTTTTAAATCTTGAAAATCAAATAATTATGAGATTTTATTGAACTTTATGGAAATTTTTCAATAACAGTTTTAATTTTTTCTAAAACATATTTTAGGTCCTTCATTAAATTAAAACACATGAGTATACAAGGTCTGATCAAGAAGTATTGGACATGTTGCTATAAAAAGAAAACTACAACATGTATCAATTTCGTTTTTAATCACCTTCCAAGTAGTCCCCTCCTGAAGCCACTGACTTTATCGAGTGTCGTTTCCATTGATGGAAGCTTTCCTGGAACTCCTTTTTTGGGGATAATGAGCAGCTACCTTGTTGCATTCTCTTGGATTTCCTCGAGGTCTTGAAATCTTCCTTTCAAGTGGGATTTGATTTTTGAAGAGAATAAAGTTGCAAGGAGTGAGATCTGGGAAATATGGTGGTTGTGAAACCTGGGGAATGTTGTGTTTAGCCAAAAACTGCTGCACATGCCATGCTCACCACATGCTACACACTCTCCTTCCAAGCACTGCAATAAATGACAAAAGTGAGTGAGAATGTTATGTGTGCATGTGTAACAGAGTTCAAGGTCATTATGTGCCACATGGCTTCACTGTGTATGTTAGCTCAGTTACCATAGAAACAGTTGTGGACCCCTCCTGATTAATCACGTCTACAGGGACGTAGATGTAATAAACACACTTGGCTAATTGCAAGTTGGTGAGGCTATTTAACCCATATTTGGAGGTTTCGAATTCAGAACTGTCCGTCTCCTAGACTAGTTGCTACTCAACACTATAGAACTCAGTCTCTTCTGTTATTTACCGATAATGGTGGAGAGAAGAGATCGATTCATACTTTTCCCAAGGGTATTTGCATGTAAGTAAATTAAACGAACTCAACTGGAATTCAAACTCAGCTCTTCAAATCCTCAATCTGAGATGCTCTCCATTGTGCCTCCCCACCAATTTTCCTTTCTGTCTGGCAACAAACCCTGGGTAATAAAAAATGAGTATAAGCTAGTCTTTTGAAGTCCTTTTCCTGACCCCTCCTGTATTTAAACTGAATAAATGGAGTATTTTACAATGGACACAGAATTTAGATTTTAAATGCATTAATTCGTTTTTTTTTTACAGCTTATCAACCTTTTGCAGGTTATTTAAAGCTGGAAAATATTTTAAGATTGTAAGAATTTTTGGAGATAATAAGGGATCAGTGACACAAGTTTTATTAATTAACCCATAGCTGAGGGAAAGAAGAGGTGGCTTCATACCTAATCAGAATTTGATTTGCAATTGTAATGTGAATATGAAGTGGGTGATCAATTCTATATTACAACCTATG
>CAHIKZ030000346.1:415000-557500 GCA_903632075.3 Acanthosepion pharaonis
TCACCAGAAATTAAAGCAAACATTAGAACAACTC
The DNA here is from genome assembly GCA_903632075.3 of Acanthosepion pharaonis. Taxonomy (NCBI): domain Eukaryota; kingdom Metazoa; phylum Mollusca; class Cephalopoda; order Sepiida; family Sepiidae; genus Acanthosepion; species Acanthosepion pharaonis. The sequence goes on from CAHIKZ030000346.1 coordinate 415,035, forward strand.
ATGATCAGGCATAATGGACATTCATTGTCTGTTATATTTAATAATATATGTTTAAATAATGATCTGCTGACCTAATACATATATATATATATATATATATATATATATATATATATATATATATATATATATATTATATATTAGAAAAAAGAAGTCCACGTATGCTTCATATAGTTTATAGAATAGAGTAGATAAGTTGTTCAATAAGACAGTCAATCAAACAAAAGGGTATTGATGATTCGAGAAAGACATTCGGATTACTAACACAAAAACAGAGAATGTCTCATATCGAGAATATTTAACATTGAAAAACATAAGGAAAAAATTAATTATTTTTAATATGTGGAAATCTCCGCCTTTTACCTGAAGACGGTCACGAGACCAGAAACACGTGTAAAATTATGGAAAACAAAACACAATATTTTTTTCTAAAAAAAAAAAAAAAAAAAAACAAAAAAACAACACATTACAACCAAAAACGTTTGCAGCACCTCTCTCCAATATATATATAATTATAAATTGATTTATTTAAAATATGTTTTTTTTTCGCTACACCGTTCTAACCATGTTTCGAAAATGGAAGCTAAAAGCTACGAATTTAATTTTGTAATTAAATTAAAGACATGTCTTTAATTTAATGGTTAGAACTGTGTAGCGAAAAAAAAAAAACATTTTAAATAAATGAATTTATAATATTAATGCTCTGTAAATTTACATTGAGCACTATTTTGTAAAAATAAAAATAAGAACACCGGCTTATCTTACTGTTCTTTCTTTTTATTTATATATACGTACATAACTTCCAGATGTACTAGTGTAAAGTATACTGTAATAAGGACAAAGTGAAGTAAAGACAAAAGGAAAAGTTATTTTAACCGACACATTTGCCTTGAAGTATCTTAGGGGACGAAACGCGTTGGCTAAGTTTACTTTTTTTGTCTTTATTCAATGTAAAATGTACATATCCAACTGCAAAGACGGTTCGTGAAAAATGGGAAACACATCTGTTGCAAAATACAAGGATAAACTTTAAAAACCAATCCTCTCTACTGAGGACACATTTTTTTTCCTATTATGATCATTAAAAAAAAAAAAAAAAAAAGGCGCCAAATGTGCAGCGGTTTCCCTCCAAAAGTCTGTCTCTCTTCAACCGGAACACAATGACTCATTTGCCCCCAAAATTTTTTATTTATCGAATTAATGTTATAATTTTTAATTTTATTATTATTTTTTTTAATTTTAAATATTTATCATTAATTTATTTTAAAATAATACAGATAATAATAAGATAAAAAAAAAAATTAAAATTTCACTGGACATTATTTAATTTTTTTAAATTAAATTTAAAAAAAATATAATTACAAAAATTTCTTTATGTATTTAATTTTTAAATCATTTAATTTTAATATATAATATATATATATATATATATATATATATATATATATATATATATATATAAAAAATAAAAAAATAAATAAATAAAAGAAGCAAAAAGTTGAAATTGTTTAACGTAAAAAACAGTTTGGAATTAAAAAAGATAAATCAACAATTAAAAATGTTAAAAGTACTAGATTTTTAAAAGTAGATTTTTATTTTAAAATTTAAAAATAATTTAATTTTCCACTGACTAATAAAAATTCCCAATCTTAAAAAAATAATTAAATTAAAAAGAAAAACAATTTTCTGAAATATGAAACCAAATCAAAAAATCGGGACATGTTTTTACTTTTTTTTTTTTTTTTTTTGAAAAGGAGTTCGAATTTTTACCGTAAAAAAATATTTTTGTTTGATTTATTTGCATTTTTGTCTCTTATGATAAAGAAAATTAAATTAAATGTATATATATTTTTATTTTTAGAATTTGATGACCGTTTAAGGCGGGAAAAAGGTCAATTTAGGTAGCACCCCTTCATTTAAACATGTTTCATATCAACATCACGTCTTTTTTTATATGATAAGCCATTCTAGTTCTCTAATTAGAGGACTAGAATTAGATTATAAAATAGACATATGACTATATCTAAAAATGAAATACACACACTTCATCTCTTCATTCAAAAATGTTTTATTTTAAATAATATAGACATTTCTACTAGTATTTTAAAACATAATCCTTTCTGGTTATGTAATCATCGAAGGGTTAAATGAACGATATTTATATTTATTATTAATTATATACTTCAGCTAATAACTTTGTTGTACATATATCATAATGTGATGGTGTTAGTGCACGATGTACAACAAAATTATTTATTAACCTTACAATACTGTTTAGTTTATATATATATATATATATATATATATATATATATATATATATATATATATATATATAAAATTTCGAATGTTCTAAAAGTAAAAACTTCATTATTCAAAAAAAACTTTGATCCTTCCTCTTAGACTTCGGCAATAAAACTGCCATCATTATGTTTTGGGAGCATTTTTTCACCATGGCATGCTGTTTTTTTTTTTACAGATTTCATGGAGGTACTATATATATATATAATGAAGAAATATAGTTTTAAGTTGTTCTATATTTATGGGATAAACTAAAAGGTCTCAATATCAGAGATAGAGTGTATGTAAATATAATAGTGAACAGTGAAGTCAACACTCAGAGGCGACATGCGGCCTGACGATTGCGTCTCGCATGAAACAGCCTGTCACCTCTGAGTGTTGACTGCAATATTCACTTAAAATATCTATAATTATAATATCTATATAATATCTATATAAAAGGGTCAAACACTAATATTCCATGGTTATAATTTATTACATTGAAATCCAATAAAAATTAACCATGGAATATTGGTGTTTTTTTTTAGCCTTTTATATTCTTGCTCTTAGTCTTGTACATAGAGTTGTACCTGGATTTTATACTCTTGGAAATTATTGTCTTCCACTGGAATCGAAACTATTCGATGTGAGGATGTGTCCATAAGTTTTCTCTCTGTGTGTGTAGGGTGGGGGCTTGTTTTGTTCTTTTAGCAAGTGCTTCTTTAAGGGCGGTTTATTCTTCGTTGTGTTTACTGTTTGATGTTGAAATTAACGTCCATGGTTACTAGAGTTACTAGAGTTGCATTTTTTCTGCTACTGTTCATGAGGCTTGTTGCTTTTTTTTTTGCTTTTTTTTGTTTTTTAAATAATTCTCTTTGGTTTTTGGTGTTGTGTTGGGTCTTTGATGTAGGATTTTATTATTATAATTTGGGGGGGGGAGAAAAGAAAAAACTTCGACTTTTCGCCGATGAATCGTCAACAGAAAAACAGATCTTCATTTTAAAATAATTAAATTTGAAATAATTAAATTTAAGGTCATTTCTTTCTTATTTTAAACGCATCCAACTGATTTTCTTTCTATATTAATTTTATTATTACTAAAAAGCGGAAATTGAAAAGGAAAAAAAAAATGTTATATTTATAAAAAAAAATTTTAATTAAAAAAAAAAAAAAAAAAAATAAAAAATGTAATTGTAAATCTGTTTCTTAATCTTATGTGCCAAAAAAGTACTTTAGAAAGAATTTGAAACATGATCCCTAAGAATATAGACAAATTGCATTTCACCACCAACAAAAGACAAGGGGTCAACCAGTGTAATTTTGGTAGGTAACGTTTTTTTTTTTTAACTTATTTTTTAAGGTAAGTAGGTTTTTTTTGTAATGAAAATGCTATACACGGATACCAAGCATTTTAAGTAGTAATAAGTAAAATAAAATTAATTAAGGAAATTAACTATTTATTAATTTATTTAATTATTAAATGTAAAATAAAAATTGTGAGCCCAAATTGAAACAAGTTTTATAAACTGAATATCGACAATGTTTTCTTTTTGTTTTTTAATTATTTTTAAAACATTTTCTGGCTATTTTCGAAAAAGTTATGAATCCGGATGAAATTCAGGGATGGACATAAAAAAAATGTCAAAAATTCACTCCAACAAAAAAAAAAAAAAAAAAGACAAAAAATTAAAAGACTAATACAGAAAAAAATAATATCTTTGTAGATTCATCAATCCTATTAATTATTGATTATTGATCATTAATTAAAAATTTTTGTCGGGGGGATATATTTTGGTTTTTCGTTATTAAAAACAAAACTATTATTTTCCTTTATTCTGGTTGATTTTATTTTCAAAATTCGGTTAATAATTGGAAAGAAAAATAATATTTCTTTTTTTTACGCAAAAAGAAAATCTTTTATTATTCAAAGACAGATGGACTTTTTAAGTTTATCAATGATTCCAGTCCGAAACCATTCCGTACAACAAACACATGATGCAGCTAACAGCTAACTGCTAACAAAATTATTATTACCATATTTTTCCCCTCCCCACAAAATTGATTTCTTATTCAGAAAAAAGGATATAATGTTTCAAGAATTTTTAACTTCAAAATGAAACAAGTTTAATAATTATAATTGAAAAATTAAAATAAAATCTTTTTTTGCGACTGTTTTTAAAATATGTCATTGAAATAAATGACGGATTTTTATTTGGGGAATAAAAGACATTTTTCAAATCAAAGAAGAAATAAAATTAGTTAATTTTAATAAAAAGTCATTAAAATTAGTCTTAAAAAAAAAAAAAAAAAATTCTATTTATTTTTGTCAATAACAAAGATGAGTACAATAATCCGAATAAGTAAAATTAAAACACCTCATCACAGAAATTCAAATTTATTTTATTTTAAAGTTTTAAAAAAGCAAAAAAGCAAAAAAAAAAAAAAACGACATTTTTTTAGACGTCGTTTTTTAATCTTTTATCAAATTATTTTTAATTTTTATGTCAACAAGAAAGAAAATCTTTTGTTTTTCGATATTTTGCTAAAAAATATGTTTGATTGATGTTATTGTTATTGTTGTTTAATACAAGAAAATGAGCAGAAAGTTTTAAATTAAACGAAAAACAACCGATACCCGGGGTGGAGTTGAAATCTATTTCTTTCCACGTGTTTTTTTTTTTTTTTATAAATGGACTTTACGACGAGAGGATGATGCAATCGGTATTTTTTGGTGGGGACAAACAAAAATTAGGGAAAATGTTAATAAATAAAATTAAATTAAAATTAATACCTTCTTGTGTATATGGGTGTCTTTTTTTTAAAGTTATTTACCAGATATTAAGCATTTTAATTATTTTTTCGTCCCACGTCCCACAAATCCTGTTAAATTAGAAACACATCTGCACTTGATTTTTAAAAACATGCTTGGTGAAATAAACGTCATGAATGATGCAATTTCCAAACAAATACAATAATCATGTTTAGTTTGTTTATTATTAAGAAACCAACAAATAAACCAAGAAAATTATTTATAAATAAAATTAATATCCTAATTTATATCGTATATAATTTTTTTATTAAGAAATCTAACAAATTTAAATTATTTCGTCTAAAACAATAAGCATTTCGTTTTAAAAAAAAACAAAACATCACATGTATTTGCTGCTTAGCTTAAATCAAAAATGAATAACAAATATTTTTAATAGTAATAATTAATAATAAATTTACATATTTTTTTTAAATAATAAAAAAATAATACTTACTGACAATACAAGCAGATATTAAACGCAAGCCACTTTCAGGTATTTCACAATTAGGGAAAACGGGTTGAAGCAAATATGTGGTAAAAATCAAAGAAGCTGCTGCTATACCGACCGGACATATAAGTAAAAAATTAATCCAGAGAGAAACAAATCCCATAAAGTCCCCAAAGGCATTTTTTATATAGATATATTCGCCTCCAGACTGAGGGAAAGTGGCCCCAAGTTCGGCATAACAAAGGGCACACAACATATTATAGACTCCACATACTGCCCACATGATTAAAGACAAGCCGACAGAATTGACATTTTGAAGAATTCCGACCGGAGAAACAAATATACCTGATCCTATGATAATTCCAACGATGATAGCAACACCTTGCATTAAAGTCACTTGTTTTTTGAGTTCAATTTTGTTATCTCTGGTTGAGGTAGACATCTTCTGTTATTATGGTTAGAGAGAGACTTGAAGAGAGGCGTACGTAATGTTGTATTCCACGCGCACATATGAGGAGGCACTGAAAGGCAGTGAGAAAAGAACAAGCTGCCGGGGGTCGTAAAACAGTTAAAAAAATAAAATAAAAAAAAGAAGAAGAAGAAAAAATGTTACTTTTTTCTTTCTTTTTCAGATTAGCAATATTTTTTTGTGTTTAAAAAAATAATAACACCGCCTTTGCTTGAAGTATCTATTGATTACCGGGAAAAAGCAGAGAATCAAGAAGACGGGATCAGTATGGAATCACTATTCCTGTAGTACTCTCTCTATCTCTCTCTTTCTCTCTCTCTATTTATATTTTAAGCTAATCATTTCGACGTGGCGAATGGTTGGCAAGCGAGTCTCGCTCGGCGACGTACGGTAAATTACGTCTGAGTAGTGATTTCGATACAGACTGAGTGCCCCCTACTTTCAGCCTTGTGCCACATCTAAATCACCCTAGGACTTCATGATATGGTGTAGTAAAAATAATGGTTAGCAAACATGTCACGCTAGAACAATTATGACTGGGTAGTGAGTTTGATCCTCACTGAGTGTCCCCTACTTTCGGCCTTGTGCCACATCTAAATCACCCTAGGACACCTCGATATGGTGTAGTAAAAATAATAGTTAGCAAACTTGTCACGCTAGAACAATTATGACGGGGAGTAAGTTTGATCCTCACTGAGTGTCCCCTACTTTCGGCCTTGTGCCACATCTAAATCACCCTAGGACACCTCGATATGGTGCAGTAAAAATAATAGTTAGCAAACTTGTCACGCTAGAACAATTATGATTGAGTAGTGAGTTAAATCATCACAGAGTACCCCATACCCCATCGTAAGGCCATAACACCAGGGGAAATAGAAAAATCAGGCGTAGCTGACCACAAGAAATACACAGAAATGTGAGATCACCACACCCTGTGAGATGAGGTTGAAATAATGGACAGAGAACATCACTTTATCTGTAGTTGAAGGCATACAATTGAATTCAAAATATAATGAGTTGAAGCCATAAAATTATGTTCAAAATATTTAGATTTCAGCATTAAGTTACCCATAGAGGTGTTGATATGCCGCTAAACAAAATCAACCAACTGAATTCCAAACATATAAAAATAAAGTGAACATGGTTATGCATGTCATATATAGGACAACTGAACCCCTGGATAAGTGCCCTCCCCCATAGGACAACTAGCCACTTGGACAATTGCCAACACAGGACATCTGCCCATAATTTCCTATTATAGTTGTATAATTATAGTTTTTTTTTTAAGCATTCCACCCCAAGCAAGGTGGGCGGGAATGCCACTAGCATGCAAGGGGTTACAGAGAGTCAGAGCAAGAGTAAAAAGGGGAGTTTAAGGTAAGGATAAAGAGAAGGATCAAGATCAAGGAATCAGAAGATGTCGATTGACATTATATTTAAATTTTTGACGATTATAGTTATCAGAGAAGCAAGTAAGAGGAGGAGAGTTCCACTGTTGGGAAGTGTGAGAGAAGAAGCTGTTGGAGTAGAATGAGCAGTTACATTTAACTGTTTTGAGAGTAAAAGAGTGGGACCGAGATGCCAACCTTGTAGCACGCTTAAATTCACGCAGCTGGGGTACAGTAGCTCATCCAAGCTGTTGCCATGAAAATATTTGTAGAAAAGACAGCGGGAAGCCACAGCACATGTTTGAGAAAGTGACTGTAGACAAGATGCCAGCTCAGAATTGGATAAAACATGAAAATAAAACCCTAATAAGTTTTATTAGTAGTTATCACCCCTCCCCAAAAGTTGTGCTTTCTCTTAATGGGAGCAATTGCCCGGGGGTGGGGGGCAGTTGTCATATTACCCTTTTGCTTAGTTTTATTAATATTTATTCCCACCTCCAAAGTTGTGTTTTCTCTTATTTATCAGGTCAATTGGCCCAGTGGGTAGAATTGGCCCAGGGTGTAGTTCTCCTGATACCTCTTTGATTGTTAGGGAAACAGTCTCCCAAAGGATAAAAGAATGGCTATAAAATGTTTTTAATTTTTCATTTATTTATTTTTGTGGAGAACGTTTCCTGATGTTATAATGAGTGTTTAGTTGCAAAGGAAGGGAACAAAGAAGGATTCAAATTTCAAACATGTATTGGCCAAATGTGAAGAATATATATATATATATATATATATATATATATATATATATATATATATATATATAAAAAGAACAGTAAGATATAAAATCCGGTGTTCTTATAGATATTTTTATAGTGCTCAATGTAAATTTACAGAGCATTAATATTATAAATTAATTGATTTATTTGATTTAAAATATGGTTTTTTTCCACTTTTTACAAAATAGTGCTCAATGTAAATTTACAGAGCATTAATAAATTAATTTATAATATTAATGCTCTGTAAATTCACATTGAGCACTATTTTGTAAAAGCGGAAAAAAACATATTTTAAATCAATTAATTTATAATATTATATATATATATATATATATATATATATATATATTATAAATTAAGTGATTTAAAATATGGTTTCTTCACTATGCAGGAATTACCATGTTTCAAAAACTGAAGCTAAAAACTTCAAAACTCCATAATTTTTAGCTTCGGTTTTTGAAACATGGTAATTCCTGTGTAGCAATGAAACCATATTTTAAATCAGTTAGTTTATAATATTTATGCTCTGTAAATTTACATTGAGCACTGTTTTGTAAAAATAAAAATATCAATAAGAATACCGGATTATATATCTTACTGTTCTTTCTTTTTATTATAATATATATATATATATATATATATATATATATATATAGTTGTGTCAAAGGTGGTGAAAATTGATTATAAATGGTTCCTTAGTTGCTGTTGGTAATGAAAGTAATTAGGTGTAAAAGTGTTGTTGGTAGGGCCAGGAGTTGATCAATTTCTTGGGTTGGTTGGCTGAGGTCACAATTGGGTTCAGAGGATAACTCTGGAGTGGATCAGTCATTAATAGAATTTAACATATATCTTTCTTTATGGTTGAAATTGATATCTGTAAGGTGTTTGATGGGCTGGCATTTATGCGATGCCATGATGTTGAAGCTGAACTGCCTGGTAACGTGAGATGGTTGATCAAGGTCACAGTAGTGGGCTGATTCCTGGTACAGCAAGTTGGTTGCCAATATCTCTGTTGGATTCTGGTTGAATGTGGTATCAATGAGACAGCATGAGAGAAGAAACTGTTAGCATAGAACTTACAGTTATATCGAGCCAATTCACCTGTGAATTGATGAGGCCTTGTCGTCATTTTAGTACTGAACTTAAATTCATAAAGTTCAGGTGCCATAGCAAAGGGTTTATCAGAACAATTACTATGAAACTATTTATAAAAAAAGGCACAGGGAAGCAACTATACAGCGGTAGGAAAGTGACGGAAGCCGAGATGCCAGGTTAGGAACAATAATATTGCTGATTCTTCTTTTGATTTTATCAAGAATCTCTAAATATATAGCAGAAGCACCGGAACATATCTGGCAGCAATATTTTAAGTATGGATGAATAGTAAACTTATAGATAGATCCTGGGGAGAAAAACTGTCTAGCACAATGATTCCCAACAGAGAGCACATGCCCCACCGGTGGGGGATGGTAATATTTTGCTGGGGTATGCGTAGGATGTGCACCTATACCAACAGAATAAGGGGGCAATTCAAGAATATGTTATTAACAGTGAATGGTTTTCTAGTGAGTCTGTGTGAGAGTGTTAATGTTAATGCATGTTAATCCATACAATGCATATACAGTATGCATACATAAAAATATTTTATGTGTATATACGTATATGTGTAATTGGTATTCAGGATATTTCCTGTCTCCCCATACTTGCATGTCTCGGTCAACAAAGGAGAGGGCGTGATGCATGTTGCTAGAAGAGCCCATGCTTTGTCGGCTGATCAGCACGTAAAGAGAGGGCGTGATGCACGTTGCTTAGAAGAGCCTATGCTTTGTCGGCCAATCAGCATGTAAGGAGAGGGCATGATGCATGTTGCTAGAAGAGCCCTTGCTTTGTCAGCCAATCAGCACGTAAGGAGAGGACGTGATGCCTGTTGCTTAGAAGAGCCTATGCTTTGTTGGCCAATCAGCATATAAGGAGAGGGCGTGATGCATGTTGTTAGAAGAGCCCATGTTTTGTCAGATAATCAGTGTGTGAGGAGAAGGCGTGATGCATATCTCTGGTAGATCTTATGCATTATCGGCCAATCAGCACATGAAGAGAGGGTGTGATGCATGTTGCTGGAAGATCCTGTTTTGTTGGACAATCAGTGTGTGTGAGCATTCAGATTGCTTCCTTCACATGAACTGCAGTAAAATTTTGAATATGTAAGAATTAAATATTACATGGGAGCACCAGAATTTTAGAAATACCAAAGTGGTGCATGGCCCAAAATCAGTTGGGAACTACTGGTCTATTATGAAACAGTGAACCAAATTTCTTAGCAGCTGACAGGATATTTAAGTAGGTCATCATCCTTGTGATACTGATTTGGGAGTGAGAGATGTAAATGAGTCATTCCTTGGGAAATATATATATAAAAAGACTTTGTTTGCTATTGCTTTCTTTCTCATATGTATATCTGCCTCTGATCTGTTACTTCTTTGTGTTGTGTCTGTATTTATGGGAAATTTAATAACCAGCTTTTAGTGTTACCAGGCAGGCTCTTGACTGGAATCCACAAAGGGAAGAGAAATGTGGGTCGACCATAACAAACTTGGTGCAGAAGTGTTAACGCAAAGTTGAAGGCAGCCGGCACAACATGGGCTGAGCTGAAGCGGATCACCCAGAAATGCGTCTGTTGGAGAGATGTTGTTGCAGCCCTATTTTCCCTAAGGAATCAAGAGGCATTATACACACACACACATACACACACACACACACACACATATATATATATATATATATAAATATATATATAAATATTGTGTGTATTTAGGCAGCATTTTTTCATTCATACATGTTTCCTTAAATAATATAGACAAATGTTGTTTATTTATTTTATGTAAATTCTTTTCATAACGTCTGATAAGCTTAATAACATTATCAGTAAACAAAAAAAGAAAATCACAATATTGATACATATTTTTAAATCCAATCTAAGCTTTTGGCTTACATAAGCCATTATCAAAGATGACAAATACTGTAGATATCCTGTTTGTTGCTGTTAAGGGTGTTCAATTTTTCCTTGGTTATTTCAATTTGCCTTTTCACAAGGCTACATTTATAATTCCAAGTATTGATAGTATTGTGGGCTGCTGGATCATATAATTTAAATTGTGCGTATTTAGGCAGCATTTTTTATTAAGCTTATCAGACATTATGAAAAGAATTTACATAAAGTAAATAGACAACACTTGTCTATATTATTTAATGAAACATGTATATATATATATATATATATATATATATATATATATATATATATAATAACAAAAGTGATAATAAAACAAAGAATGAAATCAGTGCAACTAAATGCCCCCAAAATTATTGAAAATAAAAAATTATAATTTTAAATTTATCCTCCTTCTTCTCCTTTCATGCATGTCTAGTCACATTGATATAAATGTTGCTTTAGTCTGAAGTCATCAAGGAAGAAACATGTCTTAACTCAAATAAGGTGTTGCCCGTGTGTTGTTTAAAGACTCAGTTTATCATGAGTTTCACTTCCCATATCAGGTCATAACACTCATTTTGTGAAAATGGAGTCATAGAAGTTTAAATTTCTTATAGAGAACATATAGTGTAGAACAATGATTGTCAAATCATCTTACAACCCCCTGGCTATGGGTTAAATAGTAGGATTTGTATCAGAAAATCATTATCTCAAAAAAATTCTTATAATCCAAAAATATAGAAGAGAGTTCATCCGAACAATTACCATGAAAATATTTATAGAAAAGGCACTTTATAATTATTGGAAAGTGACTGAAGCCAAGATGCCAGGTCAGGATTGATAACATTGCAGATTCTTCTATAGATTTTATCAAAATATATAGCAGAAGCTCCAAACCAGATGTGGTAGCAATATTCGAAGCACGACCCAAAACTTCTGTAAGATAGATTCTGGGGAGAAAATTTGTCTTGCACAACACAGTTGATCAACATTCTTAGCGACAGATCTAGCAATGGATTTAATATGGTCTTTCCAATTCATACCCGCTGAGAATGTTAGCCCATGAAGGCACAATGAGCCACTCTCCTGGGGGTTAGCATCAGCCATGCTGACAGGAAGGAGGAAAAGGTCTTTCAGGTGATTGATAGAGAGGATTTTCATTTTGGAGGTGTTATTATTATTATTATTATTGTTATTATTATTATTATTATAACAAACGTTATATTTAAGGGTACATTGACAACTTGTTTTTAAAACAATAAAATTAATATCTATCTGTCGAGCTATTGAAAGTTTTAATATAGAAAATGTACCACCCCATATATGTACCTTCTTTAATTACTTATACTGTAGGGATACAGAAGGTGATTATCTCCCTTTGGTGGGGATAAGTCACATGGGTCATGTGATGAACCACTTAGTGATGTCACTCCATACAGTGATGAAAGTGGCAGTCAAATTCAGCTAATTTTACAGCAGTGAAAACCAGACAGAAGCTTAGAAGTCCATGGTTCTATTTCCATTTAGGAATATATCTTTCTCAGATATAGAACAAGACTCCAGATTGCAGTCCTCCATTTGGCAAACCCATGACTCGCTGTTTCCATGTTTGCTGGGACATAGATGAATCAGGCCTGTTTGAATCTGGAGTCCTAAACATGGCTTCTCCAGACACAGGAGTATCTTCATATTATATGTAAGATCCTACCTTTATGTTTCTCCTTACACTCTGCTTTACTGTGTAGATATATATGATATATTATTTTCCATGTGGCTCATGTATATATATGTATATATGATTTTGTGTATGTGTTAGTAGTATAAAAGTCTCTCTGAGAACAAAGCATGTTTGTCATTCATTTCTTTATCTATCTATCTATCTATCTCAGTCTGTTCCTATCTATCTATCTATCTATCTATCTATCTATCTATCTATCTATCTATCTATCTATCCCAGTCTGTTCATATCTATCTATCCCAGTCTGTTCATATCTATCTATCTATCTATCTATCTATCTATCTATCTATCTCAGAGGTAGCTTGAAAAATATTTTTGAAATAAAAAATTTTTAAATTTTGTAAAACTAATCCTATTTTTACTTCAGTTTCTATAAATAAATGTTGCAAAATAAAACTCTTATATTTGGCCTATTAGAGTCTATCAGAGGACGATATGTGTTGGTAAAGAAAAATTTTATATTTTATTTATACCTGAAATTTTTACACATATATATTTTTATATATTTTTACTGCCAAAGAAGTTGCTTAAAAATGAGCCCACATGATGAAAAAATGTCCCAAATTTAAGAAAAACAAAATTTTATTATCAAAATATTTCTGATATTATTAATTGGGAAGACTAAAGAAATTTCTGATAGAAAAATGACTTTTTTTTTCCTTTTTAGAACCTTTAAAATTTTGGTTAAAATTTTGTTTTTCTGGTGTCAACATGGGACCATAAATTTGTATGGAAAATTTAATCATCTTTTTGCAGTAAAAAACACATTGATTTGGAAATTCTTGCAAAAATCAGATAATTGTTGTATTTTAATGAAACTTTCAGGACTTATTCACAAAAATGAATGATATTATTTTTTAAATGTTTCTTTTTTCAGAAAATTTTGGTAAAAAAATACTTTTTTTTACATCTGTTACAGCCACATTTAATTTTATGAAATTTTGAGAAACACTTTTTATGTTTATATTAGTTATTTAGACAAGTCCTCGAAGAATTTAAATTAATTTATTTATCTATCTCTGTTTACATCTATCTCTCTATCTATCTCAGTCTATTGCTATCTATCTATCTATCTATCTATCTATCTATTTATCTATATGTCTGTTGGTTCCTATCTATTTATCTATTCTTATGTTTCTATCTATCTATCTCAGTCTATCCTTATGTATCTATCTTGACCTATTTATATCTATCTATCTATCTATCTATCTATCTATCTATCTATCTATCTATCTCAGTCTTTTGCTATCTATCTATCTATCTATCTATCTTGGTCTGTTCCTATCTATCTATCACAATCTGTACATTATCTATCTATCTATCTATCTTGGTCTGTTTCTATCTATCTATCTATCTATCTATCTATCTATCTATCTATCTATCTATCTATCTATCTATCTTGGTCTGTTCCTATCTATCTATCTATCTTGGTCTGTTCCTATCTATCTATCTATCTATCTGTACATTATCTATCTATCCATCTATCTATCTATCTATCTATCACAATCTGTACATTATCTATCTATCTATCTATCTATCTATCTATCTATTCCAGTGTATTCCTTTATATCTCAGTCTGTTCATATGTATGTATGTATGTATGTATGTATGTATGTATGTATGTATCTATCTATCTATCTATCTATCTCAGTCTTTTGCTATCTATCTATCTATCTATCTATCTATCTATCTATCTATCTATCTCAGACTTTTGCTATCTATCTATCTATCTATCTATCTATCTTGGTCTGTTCCTATCTATCTATCACAATCTGTACATTATCTATCTATCTCTCTATCTTGGTCTGTTTCTATCTATCTATCTATCTATCTGTACATTATCTATCTATCTATCTATCTATCTATCACAATCTGTACATTATCTATCTATCTATCTATCTATCTATCTATCTATCTATCTATCTATTCCAGTGTATTCCTTTATATCTCAGTCTGTTCATATGTATGTATGTATCTATCTATCTATCTATCTATCTCAGTCTGTTCCTATGTATCTATTTCAGTCTATTTATATATATATATATCTCAGTCTATCTATGTATCTATGCTTGTTCATATCTATTTATCACAGTCTGTTCATATCTCTCTACCTATCTACCTATTTCAGTCTATTCTTATCTATCTCAATCTGTTCATATCTCTATCTATAAAAGGCAGCTGATCGTTTTGTGTTCATTTTGTTTAGTTCTTTTTTTGTAACAGATTTAATGTTTAGTATAGAGCTTAGAAAAAATTTGCAGTGTGAGATAGGCAAGAAGTAAGGCATGTAGCAACATCAGCACGGCAAAGGGCACTCCTTTAAAAGGCAAGGAAGGGGCAAAAAAATATTTTAAGTCAAGTGATAGCGATTGCTGTATGAGTCGTACGATTTTGAATCAAGCACGGCAATGCCGGGCCATGCTGCTAGTCTATGTATATATCTATCAATCTCAGTCTATTCTTATCTATCTATCTATCTATCTATCTATCTATCTATCTCAGTCCCTTTCTATCTATCTATTTATCTATCTATCTTTTGCTGACCTTTACAAACAAAATACGTATTGAGTGAAAACAAGCAGTGTCAAGTTGAAACTGAATTTGTTGATTCCAATTTCCATGTTTCTTAACTATAAAAAGGTCTTCCAATGTAATAAGGCATATTCGGTAATGACCATCTCTATTTTCAATAATTTATAAAGGTCATTTATCTCTGAATGCTTGATCTCACTATACTTCTTTTGATATATCATGTTATATAAAAATTTGTTTTATTTAGATTAATTTGGATGTGTGGACGGTGCAATGGAATAAGAAATCAGGGAGCTGAGTTTGAATTCCAGTCAAGTTCATTGCATTCACTTATATGGAAATAACCTTGGGCGGGGCCAGTGCAAGGAACTTGTGTCCCTCAAGATCTATCCTGTGGGGACCCTGACTCAACTATATCTCAATTTTCATAAGGTAGTATTCATATAAAATAGAAATTTTATCATAACCTAATTATCTACAATAATGGCTTATATGCAATATTGGTGAACAATTAAGCTTGAATGGATTGGTTTGATTTGTTTTGGCTTGTTTTATGGTATATCAACCTCAATGGGTTATTTAATGCCAACAAGATTTTTATTCCTGGTAATATTTTTTCCAAAAATGTATTGCTGGTAATATTTTTTTCTTCAAAAATGTATTGCTGATAATATTTTTTTAAAAAATGTATTGCTGGTAATAACTTTTCCTCAAAAAATAAATCCAATGTATCTAAATACAAATAAGAGACCTGTCATAAAAACTCATTCCATCTTAAATAAATCAATAATGTTTTGCGGCAATTTTTAACATCAACTTCAGATTTTTCTTGTTAAAATGTTAAATAAGTAAATGAAAAAGAAATTTCCATATTTTGGTTGGTGTTCAAATTTCTGTGTCGGAAATTGTGAAATGGGTCCTGTCTGTGGAGTCGACGAAGATGTCAGGGGAGAGAAAAAAAGAGGGAAATTACTAGGCTTTTTATACACACTCATAATTGATTCTCATTGGTCCAGAGCATGGGCCAAAGGGTCTTGTGCCCCTCCCCTGAATCTATGATACAGCCCCCCACCCACTCTAATACATCTCAGTTTTCTTAAGTTAATATTCATATAAAATACTAATTTTAGTGTAACCTAATTAATTACAGTAATGGATCAGATGCAACAATGAACTAGAAAAATTGAAAATAAATACAATGTATCTAAATGCAAATTAGAGACTTGTCATAATAGATCATTCATTTTAAATAAATCCACTTTTTTTGCGTTAATTTTAAAAATCACCTTGAGTTTTTTTTGTTGAATAATTTTAACACATTCAACATTGTGGATAAAAATTAGTGAATTTTATACAGTGTTTATTTTTTTAAGACTTAGCATAAGCAAAACAAATTCAGAAATTTGGATGAAATTAAAAAACATCCCAGAATATTGTCAAAGCCCACTACGACTTTTCATCCTTTAATAATGGAACATTGTGCTTACTTTAATTTGTAAGTTATATAAATGTAGGTAGAAAAAAAACAAATGTTAATAAGATAAGCAAGGATTACAAAGCGCACTGCCAGGGGCCTCCAATAAGCCCCCACTTGTCGATGGCTAAAGGGCAGTACACACTAGCCCTGCCCTTGGGTAAGGTATGAATGCAAACTTTCATCTCCCCCTAGCCATTGGTTAAATAGTGGGGCAATATGGGCTCTGTTGCGCTATCTTACAGGGGTCAAGGTCTGCTATTTAAGGAAGAAATAGATTCATGCCTACATTTGGACTGTTTTAAATAGGTACAAGATTCCAGTTGCCTGTCATGTTACATACAGTTTGAGGGAGAAGATGATTCATGCCTTCTTTTAGTTGTACTACATTACAAGGATAAATGAAACCCTGCTATTTATTTATATATTAAGGTAATTATTTGCTTCTTCAACTCACTGCCATCCTGGGTAAGATGATAAACTACATCCATGTCCTGGGTAAGATGATAAACTACATCCGCATCCTTGGTAAGACGATAAACTACGTCTGACAGCAAGGCCTCTGATCAGGAGGTTTTGAGGAGCGTGGAACCACCTCTTAATTGTTGGTGTTCCCAGGTCCATCCTGACCCAGGGTGGTAGCACCTGTTAGGGTCCTAGCTATGGGCAAATAGTTAACTCACAAACTGGGGTCAAAACACTATGAAAATGTAAAAATAGGTTGTAATACCAGAAATACTTTGTAAGAAATTATTATCAACAACAAATTTTTGAAGAAAAATTATTACCAGGAATACATTTTTGAAAAAAAATTACTACCAGCTCTACATTTTTGAAGGAAAAAAATATTACCAGCAATAAAAATCTTGTCGGCATTAAATAACCCATTGTGGTTGATATGCCATAAAACAAAACCAAACCAAACCAAAATTAAACCAATGGCAAGCAATACACTGCACATTCCCAGAAATTTTACTTTACAAACATCAACAAAGCACCAGACAGGAAAACACAAAACCATGAAAAGGGTGAAGAGAGTACACTTTACTAACCAGAGTTTGTATTGGACATGCAGGACTAATTCACGTCCACTTGCTAAGTATTGAAGATTTACCTTGATGCGCTAATTGCAATCATAGACTGATGGTTAAGAACATTCTGATTGAATGTAAAAGCTATCAGCTTAAACATGGTAAATACGAAAATGACACAAATATAAAAACATTGTTAAAAGATGTTGCCCCTGGCCAGATAACATGGTTTCTAAAATGATGTAATAGAATAACCTGTCACCCCCATGAGTGACTACACTATAGGTAGTAACTACCTATAAGTATCTGTAAGTCAACGGACTACAGAAACAAGCTGGAATCTTTTACTCAGCTTTTAGCTGTTGTCAAACTCTCTGCCTGAAGGCAGAGAGGAACCCAAACAAGGCTATGTTGAAGGGCAGCGTCTCGTCTGGAGAGGTAGACAGACCCGAACCTGTTTATGTGGGGTTTACAGGATATTTTTGGCTGAGCCTATGGGCTCGGATTGTCCCACACTAAAATCAGCCTTGTGCCACATTCTACCCTATGGGGAGGTTGGTAAATATTGCTAGCTGGGATCTGTTGAGTACGACTTACGCGAGAACTACTGACGTTCCAATAGTAGCACTCACTACTGGATTGACTTGCGACGACCTTGTGCATAACTGTTACCTTTATTCTTATTGTACTGGTTTTTTACAATAAACCTTTACTTATTTTATCCACCATGTTTTTCAAGTATATATTCCTTTTAGCATGGAATATAACATTAAAGAAATAGGAATTTTTAAAGGAATTTAAAAATTGCTTATGTATGCATATTTAAGAAGGACCGGTTTAAACGGATTTGATAGATTAAACAATCTATTTAAAACGAATTGTAGCTACCAAACTGAGCCGCTCAAATATCGAATAAAAGAAGTGTATATATGCATGGTGAATTGACATAAGTTGGCATAAAATGACCCATCAGGATTGACATGTTGTTAAGATCTAACCAAGTCTAATCTTCAACTCATTAAATTTTTTCTCATTTTAAGTTTTAAAAGCCATTGAGAGTGGGTTTGCCCCATTTTGTGCCTTACCTGAACTTGTCCTTCAGGTAAAATTCTAACTTTTCAAAAAATTCCCAGTTGACATTTATGAAAGTTTACATATCAAAGGTCAATTATGACATATCAAAGGTCAATTATGACACTTTAAACATCAGTTCAGACATTAAATGTCTCAGGGCACATTGAAATGATACAAATGTAAAGGAACCCCAATCTGTGGTTGACTGGGGCAGGAAATGACTCGTAAACTTTAATGCCCCCAAAATGAAACTGCTCTCATTTACCCACCTTAGATAAACCTCCCTGCCTCCTATCAGAATGGCTGATGCTCAACTCCACAAGAGCATCTCACTGCGTCTCACGTTTTCTACTGACCTGAGAGGGTGAAAACTATATTGAATCAGTGGCTACATCTACTGCAAGGAAAGTTGGTTCACTGTGTCATGCCAAAAGTTTTTTTTTTTGTCCATCCTTCAAATCTACAAATCTACCATTTGTCCTTGCATTGAATACTATTGCCATATATGGTCTGGTGCACCTGCTGTTCATCTTGAAGTTCTCGACAAAATCCAAAGATGGATATGAAATGTGATAGGTCCTGGCCTGGCATCTTGACTCCAGTCACGTTCTCACAGACATGCTGTGGCTTCCCTCTGCCTTTTCTACAAATATTTTTCATGGTAACTGCTCTGACGAGCTATTTTAACTGGTGCCCCAACTGCATGAATTTAAGCGTGCTACTCGGCTGGCATCTCGATACTAGCCTTTTACTGTCAAAACAGTTAAATGTAACTGCCTCTTCTATTCCCACACACTTCTTGACAGTGGAACTCCTTCCTCTTAATTGCTTTCCTGATAACTATAATCTTCAAAAATTTAAATGTAATGTCAATCGACATCTTCTGATGTCTTGATCTTAATCCCCGTCCTTCTCTTTATCCTTTCCTCAAACACCCCTCTTTACTCTTACTTTCACACTCTGTAACTTGCATGCTAGTGACACGCCTGTCTTGCTTGGGGTGAAATGCTTAAAAAAAATATGCACAAAATCTTTGCCTACCATATTTTGTTTCATGGCATGTCTATTTTCTTGGTTCAGAAATTAGACTAATTCAGTATAAGCATCATATTAATGGCCGAGCTCAAGTCAGCCTTGTGCAGAGTTGGAACAACTGACTTTCTGGTCCAGATGTTAGAGCAGGTAAGTATAAGCATTGTATTAATGGTTGAGCTCAAGTCAGCCTTGTACAGAGTTGGAACAACCAAAAGTAAGTTTGTATTTACTTTTTCTCTGGAAGGTTTAAACAAGGTTGTGGTATGTCCATTTTCTTTTTCTTGGTCCAGATGTTAGGGTAAGTCACTATAAGCATCATTACAATGGTCAGCCTTGTGCAGAGTTGGAACAATCAAAAAGAAAGCTTGATTTGGTGAATGTTTTGGGAGACATGTGCGAGATCCATGTATTGGAAAGCGGGAGGAGTGTTCAGTCATCAAAAGACCAGGGAAACTAATGTTCCTCAGCAGGCTTATTATTTGGTTTATTTTGTTTCTTGGCATATCAACCTCAGTGGGTGACTTAATACTGACAAGATTTTTATGAGATCTTCATATAAATACAATATTTATTTTGTTTTCAAAAATTTATTTCTGGTATTTTTACTATAAAAATCTATTGGGGGGGGTAACTATTTGCCTATAGCTGGGACCCTAACAGGTGCTACCACCCGGGTCAGGGTGGACCTGGGAACAAAAGCAATTAAGAGCAATCTTGCAGCCTGATGAAGTTTATCATCATAACTAGGATCCTTATGAGAGGAGTACCCCTCTGTAGGGGTGCAGTTGGCATATTCTAAAGCCCCAGCTGACAGGTTTTATTCACTTGGAAGTATATTTAAACACCATACCTGTTCCAGCAAAGAGAATGTTTTACTCAATGTTGTTAGTTAAATTAGTTGAATTAATTTCATCTGAAAGATAATAACCTAAAGTCAGCTTGTAAAATAGATCACTTCCGCCCAGTTTGATTAGTTAATTTGATGGTTGCTAATAAAAAATGAGAAAGCCGATATATTGCAGTCATTTCTTATTATACGTTCAAGGATTAATTACCATATTTGATGGCATATAAGGCACTTTTTTTTCTTTTTACTAAAAATATCTTTAAAAATTCCCCTGCATCTTATATGCCATATGTAGGTTTACTAATTTTACTTGTGGAGGACCGTATCGGTGATGTTGTTGAGTATAAGTAGATAAGTACACATGGGTTAAGATTTTCCTGCTTGCCAGTCCAACTACATGAGAAAGTTGGACTTTAATTAAGTCCAAAGAAGACAAGGAAAAACAAACACAAGACCGATAAATATATGTAAACAAATATATGTATTAATAACAAGAAACGTTACAAGTTACATGGACAGAGTGCATGTGGTAAATATTATATGTGCGTGTGTGTTGTGTTGTAGTGAGTGTTCATATGTACGTGTATTGTGCTTAGTGTGTTCCCAGCATTTGGGAAACGGTGTATCTGTGAGCGTTTACATCTGCGAGGTGGTAAGGCTAAAAAGCCTGAGGAAAAAGAGAATGTATGGTTTGAGATTCTTGAATGATGAAGAAATTTGTAGAAGATATTGAACGGGAAAGATTTGTCGTCTCGATTAGCGAGACGGTAATTAGTAGTCGTCACATTTTTAAGCTTGAGTAAGTGGTCAAAAAATGGTCTGCTGCTGATCTGCCCAGGTCTGCGTCTCTGTTGGCTTCTGCCTGTCACACGTGCTTTTGGGTTCTTTTTAAGAGGTCATTATCATGTGGGGTGGCTCCAGAGCGATTTGCGCCAAAACTTCAAAGTGCATGTGCAGGCAACCTGATTGGTAGAAATGAACCAATCAGAGGGCTAGATTTACGAATGAAAGTTGGAATAGTGCGTTACTCGAAGAAGGTAAGATTGGGTTAATAGACAAGCCCAATATACTAATTTGAGAATTTTTTTATTTGCAAAATTTTAGAATATTAAAATTCGAAGACATTTCAATAACTTCAGTGAAGAAATATTTAATGTATTGAAATTTTGAATGATATGGCTCTGATAGCAAAGTAGACGATGTTTTTTTTTTTTTTATTGACGCCTTTTTATGGGGTTGGAGGCAGGAGACGACCCCTCCCTTTGATCGGGAGAGATTGTCCTGAGTTAAGAGATTTTTCTTTGGTCGATTAAGACGTTTTGTATTCTGGCTCCGTGAGCAACTAATTTAGTTTGCCACGTAAAGTAACGTGTTATCTCGAATATTCAACTTACAGTGTCGAATTATTTTCTTTAATATAGTTAATAATATTTATTTAACTTTAATTGCTATATATCTAATTTTATTTCAGGATGGGAAGAAGGGATAATGAGTTTTTCGTTTCAGACGACTCTGTACAGAAGATTTTTTATTAACTCCGGTAGAATTCCGAAGCTAAACTTGAGAAAAGTTATACAGTGATATAAGAGACCCGGATATAAGAGAAACCCGGATATAAGAGAGATTTTCTCTGGTCCCAAAGTGTTCCCATACTTACCTAAACAAAATAGACCAAACCAGGATATAAGAGAAACCCGGATATAAGAGACTTCGTCTCCGGTCCCGACAACTCTCTTATATCCGGGTTACTCTGTATTTTATTTTGATTTGACTTATAAGGCCTATTGAGGTAATGACGCAAATATAGACCTTTGTTAAAGATAACAAATGTACTTGGCGGCTTTTGGAGATTTGTTTCAACTTTGTCTAAGAAGAGACATTTATTTGGAAGAGGTGTTTTTATTCCCAAGAAGAGGAATTATTGCCTTTGATTTGTTTGTATTGTTGACTCGGATAGTCAACGTTTTATTTGACAGAGTCGTTCGATGCGGGGAAGACTGCCTCATTCCCGTTCTCTATTTCAAATGAGATTTAAAATATTCTAAATAGATATTTATTTAAAAATTTGATCTTAGCCTAGGTTAGGCGTTGTGTTTTCTAATTTTCGCTTTCAGCTCCCAAGAAAGAGAAAAAGAATTTCTGAAGAAGAAAAAGAAATGTATTTGAAGAAAAAAGAAAGATAAAAGAAAATTGTAGAAGAAAGAAGATAAGAGAATCTGAAGAAATTGACCATTAAGAAAAGATTTTAAAACAATTTTTTCATTGTAAAAGAAAAGGTTGAAAAAAGAAAAGATGATACATTTACTCACTGACAAAATTATTTAAATGTAAGTAAATAAATCCCTTTGTTTATCATTATGTTTTGTTACTATTTGGCATATGGAACAACATGCATTGAAATTTGGTTTTATTGAAATAAATGTTTTATCTGTGAATATTTTGGTTTTATCTACTAAATTTAAAATCGTCTGCTTCTTTGAGTTGTTTTACTTATACTTTCCTATGAAGAAGCGGGAAGCCGAGAACAAAATCGCCTGTATAGTCTTGTGTCTTAATTTATATTTATTTACAAATTAAATATATTAATTTAGTACTACATTAATTTTTTCTTCACTAATTACTAATTTTTTCTTGATTTTCCCTGCTGAAATTAGGGTGCCTCTTATACAGCCTGACGTCAAATGATGCGGTAATTAAATTTTCCAGCAGAGTTACTCACTTTTTACAATTTGAAAGCTCAAAACGTTGTCGTCATACAACCATATGCCAGCTTAAATAAATAAATGGAGGCAGTATAAACGCTGAAGTGCGGTACCTACCACGTTGAAGAAACTAGACCTTTGAAAGAAAAAAGCTTTAAATATTTAAATATGGAAATCTGAATAAATAATTTTGAATTTATTCCACTGGAAGAAAAAAAAAAAAAGGTGGGGAAAACGAGGGTGGGAAGAAAAGAATAAAAGATTAAATACAGCGTGATTAAAAAGTAACTGTAGAGTACCTGGGGTAAAAGAAAACACGTGCATTTAAATTTCCCGTGAGAAGAAGGTCCTGCTACAAGAGAATTTTGGACTTGAAGTAAGTCCAACTGAAGATTATAGGATACAAATCCTATATTCCAACAAATGACTAAAAAAAACACAAAGTAGATTTGGACACCCGCAAAATCGGATCAAAACGACCAAAAACAGATTTCACAATAAGGTGTGAAATTAATTTTCTGACCAATGAAAGGAGGCGATTTGCTAAACCAAAAAAAAAAAAAATATAACGAGCCAGTGTGAAAAAAAAGTCAACAATAAATACAGAGTTTTCAAGTCAGTCAGTCGCCAGTCAGTTAGTCAGAGAAGGGCACAAAGATCACAGAAGATTGACAGTAAAATTCATCACTGACTCAACCCGACACTAAGGACAACAACAACAACAACAAATTTACAACTGACTCCAAAACAATTCATAAGTACATTTTCCTTTTATCTTTATTCTTTCACACTCTTTTTCAACTTAAATTGCTCACCCCTTTTTCATTTTTACAACTATACAAAAACAAAAGAAACAGACATTATTCTGCTACTCTGTTAAAAGACAGCGAACACAGACATTTTTATAAAAATCACATTTTTGCTTAAACGAACTAAAGCATTAATCTTTTTTACCCTATTCACAAGATAATAAATATACAATGTTCTATTTTCTACAAACGTTCCTTATCGTGTTGTTTCTTCTTGAAATTTGCGTTGTATTTTGAGGGCAGGGTTTCCCCGTATTAAATTCTCCTTTAATCCGGGTACACTGAACCCCACAAGATAAAGAAGACAAGCAAACAAGACCAATACATATATAAACAAATATATATATTAACAACAAAATACAAAGCACATAGACAGTTAACATTGTGTTTGTGTGTGAATATTTGTTCTTTGGTGAATGTTCATATTTTGAAAATGTTCTGTATGTTGTAATGTAGGTTGGAAAAGTTTGTAAGAGTTCGCACGTATGTGAAGCCATGGAATATTATTTAATGTCTGACTGCATGGTCAAGACGATAATTCTCTGGGACTACATTTTGCAGCAAAAAGAGAGAAAAAAGAGAAAAAGAATCACGTGACAGGCTCAAAAGAACTTGGTGGGAAAATTTACTTAGTCACATGCTGGAAAAAATATATTGTGCGTGGGTGGGTTGCAATGCCCATTTGTGTGTTTATTGACCAATTAAAAGCTGATATTTCCTGAAAATATTTACTAAGCTGAGAAGGCTCTTGGGATACGATTCTCCCAAAAGTGCCCAAAATCGATTACATGAAAATAGAGTGATTATAAAATTGTTGCATAGCTGTGATTTATAAATTGTTTATTACACAGCAGTGTTGATTTATTATCCAATGAATGCTTGTTGTATAATTTTAATTTGCATAAGTATGTATGTATGTATGTGTGTGATGATGATGATCATTATATAACTCCTCACTTTGTGTATGATGGACTCTCCTGTCTAATGAATTTTTACAAGATGGCTGAGTTCATTATACATAAAACAAGACACCACACTTCAATCCTTTTTTAGTTGAGTAATTGTATTTTGGCAATTAATTATTGATGTATAAATATTTCATAAGAAAATGGTTTGGTTTGGTTTGTTTGATGACATATCAAACTCGATGTGATATTTAATACTGACAAGATTTTTATTGCTGGTAATATTTTTTGTTTCAAAAATGTATTGCTGGTAATAATTTTTCCAAAAACGTATCGCTATTAAAACATATTTTTATATTTTCATAGTGTTTTGACCCTTTTTTTGGAGGGGTTAACTATTTGCCCATAGCTGGGATCCTGACAGATGCCACTACCCCAGGTCAGGGTGGACCTAGGAACATCAGCAATTAAAACTTTCTCAAAACCTTCTGATCAAAGGCCTTGTTGTTCAATGTAGCTTATTGTTTAACTCAGGACATGGATATATTTTATCGTCATACCCAGGACATCCTCAGCAGAAACATAATTACCATGTCGTGCGACATCTTGGAGCAAGGGGGAGAGAGGGATTCAGAAAGGAAAATATTTATCTTTATAGACATAATCCAGTGCTGTCTAACAGCGTTTGACGACACAAAGTGGGGTAATCATATTTCTGGTTTCTTTACTTCTTATCATTGTGAGAAGATGGATTTATTTTATTTTATTTTATATTATTCATTTTTACTATTTTATAGGAGCAATGGTAAAGTAATGGATAGGAGCTTGAATTGGGAAATTGGTGAGCCGAGTTCATACTCCAGTCAGATCCATTACACTCACGTGCTAATACCTTTGGGAAAAGTATGAATCTTTTTCTTCTCCCTCCAGCTATAGGTAAATAGCAGGACAGACTGGGTTCTATAGCCTTGGATGGCAACTGGTCTACTACAGAAATAAATGGCAACCTAGTGCAAAAAAAAAAATCTGCCTCGTCAGTCATGTCTCTTTCGATACATGATTGCCTAAGCATGTATCACACATGGCACATAACTGACTGATATTCACATATGTACAAATACACTTGGGAAAGGTATGAATCCTCCTTTTCTCCCCCCAGCTATGGGTAAATAGCAGGACAGATCAGGTTCTATAGCCTTGGATGGCAACTGGTCTACAGCAGATAGAAATAGCAACCTACTGTGGGAAAAAATCTGCCTCGTCAGTCATGTGTTAATAACATTGGGAAAAGTATGTCTCCTCTTATTTTGTAAATAGCAGGATAGACCGGGATATATAGCCTTGGATAGCAACTGGTCTACTGCAGACAAAGATGGCAGCCTACTGTGCGAAGGAATCTATATGGTGATCAGCTGAAAAACAAGGCAATAAATGTGGTGTGGTTGCTAAGTAACCAACATGATGGTATCTGCCGGCATAGGGGTGTTTCCACGAACAAATGTTAAAAGATTAACATACAAGAACAATGTAAATGAATAAATTAACAAAGCAACAAGAATGAATTTCAACTAAGCAATTGGTTGGCAAGAGAGAAGGATTGGATAATTTCCTGCCCATTCAGAGCAAAGGCAAAAAAAGAAGGGGAAAGGAAAGAAAGAACAAATGAAAAGAAAATAAGGAAGAGGTGAAAAGAAAATAAGGAAATGGGGAAAAGGAAAGAAAGAAGAGGGGGGAAAAGTAAAGAAATAAGAGGTGAAAAGTAAAGAAGGGAGTGGGGAAAAGAAAAGAAAGAAGAGGTGTAAAGGAAAGAAAGAAGAGGTGAAAAGGAAAGAAAGAATAGGTGAAAAGTAAAGGGAGTGGGGAAAATAAAAGAAAGAAGAGGTGTAAAGGAAAGAAAGAAGAGGTGAAAAGGAGAGAAGGAAGAAGTGAAAAAGAAAGAAAGAAGAGGTGAAAAGTAAAGAAGAGAGTGGGGAAAAGAAAAGAAAGAAGAGGTGAAAAGGAAACTGCAGGAGTGGGAAAAAGAAAAGAAAGAAGAGGTGAAAAGGAAAGAAAGAAGAGGTGAAAAGTAAAGAAGGGAGTGGGGAAAAGAAACGAAAGAAGAGGTGAAAAGGAAAGAAAAAAGAGGTGTAAAGGAAAGAAAGAGGGGAAAAGGAAAGAAAGAAGAGGTGAAAAGGAGAGAAGGAAGAGGTGAAAAGGAATAAAAAGAAGAGGTGAAAAGTAAAGAAGAGAGTGGGGAAAAGAAAAGAAAGAAGAGGTGAAAAGGAAAGAAAGAAGAGGTGAAAAGTAAAGAAGGGAGTGGGGAAAAGAAAAGTAAGAAGAGGTGAAAAGAAAAGAAGAGAGGGGAAAAGAAAAGAAAGAAGAGGTGAAAAGGAAAGAAAGAAGAGGTGAAAAGAAAAGAAGAGAGTGGGGAAAAGAAAAGAAAGAAGAAGTGAAAAGGAAAGAAAGAAGAGGTGAAAAGAAAAGAAGAGAGTGGGGAAAAGAAAAGAAAGAAGAGGTGAAATGGAAAGAAAGAAGAGGTGAAAAGGAAAGAAAGAAGAGTTGAAAAGTAAAGAAGAGTGTGGGGAAAAGAAAAGAAAGAAGAGGTGAAAAGGAAAGAAAGAAGAGGTGAAAAGGAAAGAAAGAAGAGGTGAAAAGTAAAGAAGAGAGTTTGGAAAAGAAAAGAAAGAGGAGGTGAAAAGGAAAGAAAGAAGAGGTGAAAAGGAAAGAAAGAAGAGGTGAAAAGTAAAGAAGAGTGTGGGGAAAAGAAAAGAAAGAAGAGGTGAAAAGGAAAGAAAGAAGAGGTGAAAAGTAAAGAAAAGAGTGGGGAAAAGAAAAGAAAGAAGAGGTGAAAAGGAAAGAAAGAAGAGGTGAAAAGGAAAGAAAGAAGAGTTGAAAAGTAAAGAAGAGAGTGGGGAAAAGAAAAGAAAGAAGAGGTGAAAAGGAAAGAAAGAAGAGGTGAAAAAAGAAAAAGAAGAGAGTGGGGGAAAAGAAAAGAAAGAAGAAGTGAAAAGGAAAGAAAGAAGAGGTGAAAAAGAAGGAAAGAAAGAGAGGGGGAAAAGAAAAGAAAGAAGAGGTGAAAAGGAAAGAAAGAAGAGGTGAAAAGGAAAGAAAGAAGAGGTGAAAAGTAAAGAAAGAGGGGAAAAGAAAAGAAAGAAGAGGTGAAAAGGAAAGAAGAGAAGGGGGGGAAAAGAAAAGAAAGAAGAGGTGAAATGGAAAGAAAGAAGAGGTGAAAAGTAAAGAAGAGGGGGAAAAGAAAAAGAAAGAAGAAAAAAAGGAAAGAAAGAGGGGGAAAGGAAAGAAAGAGGGGGAAAGGAAAGAAAGAAGAGGTGAAAAGTAAAGAAGAGAGTGGGGGGAAGAAAAGAAAGAAGAGGTGAAAAGTAAAGAAGAGAGGGTAAAAAAGAAAAGAAAGAAGAGGTGAAAAGTAAAGAAGAGAGTGGGGAAAAGTAAAGAAGAGTGTGGGGAAAAGAAAAGAAAGAAGAGGTGAAAAGTAAAGAAGAGTGTGGGGAAAAGAAAAGAAAGAAGAGGTGAAATGGAAAGAAAGAAGAGGTGAAAAGTAAAGAAGAAAGTGGGGAAAGGAAAACAAAGAAGAGGTGAAAAGAAAAGAAAGAGAGGGGAAAAGAAAAGAAAGAAGAGGTGAAATGGAAAAAGAAAGAAGAGGTGAAAAGAAAAAAGAAGACAGGGGAAAAGAAAAGAAAGAAGAGGTGAAATGGAAAGAAAGAAGAGGTGAAAAGTAAAGAAGAGAGGGGAAAAGAAAAGAAATATGAGCTGAAAAGTAAAAGAAGAGTGGGGAAAAGAAAGAAAGAAGAGGTGAAATGGAAAGAAAGAAGAGGTGAAAAGTAAAGAAGAGGGGAAAAAAGAAAAGAAAGAAGAGGTGAAAAGGAAAGAAAGAAGAGGTGAAAAGTGAAAAGAAGAGAGAGGGGAAAAGAAAAGAAAGAAGAGGTGAAAAGAAAAGAAGAGAGGGGAAAAGAAAAGAAAGAAGCGGTGAAAAGAAAAGAAAGAAGAGGTGAAAAGTAAAGAAGAGAGTGGGGAAAAGAAAAGAAAGAAGAGGTGAAAAGGAAAGAAAAAGAGGTGAAAAGTAAAGAAGAGAGAAAGAAAAAAGAAAGAAAGAAGAGGTGAAAAGGAAAGAAAGAAGAGGTGAAAAGGAAAGAAAGAAGAGGTGAAAAGTAAAAGAAGAGAGGGGAAAAAGAAAAGAAAGAAGAGGTGAAATGGAAAGAAAGAAGAGGTGAAAAGTAAAAAGAGGTGGGGAAAAGAAAAAAAGAAGAGGTGAAAAGGAAAAAAGAAAGAAGAGGTGAAAACAAAAAGAAGAGTGTGGGGAAAAGAAAAGAAAGAAAAGGTGAAAAGGAAAGAAAGAAGAGTTGAAAAGTAAAAGAAGAGAGTGGGGAAAAAGAAAAGAAAGATGAGGTGAAAAGGAAAGAATGATGAGGTGAAAAAAAAAGAAGAGAAAGGGGAAAAAGAAAAGAAAGAAGAGGTGAAAAGGAAAGAAAGAAGAGGTGAAAAGTAAAGAAGAGAGTGGGAAAAAGAAAAAGAAAGAAGAGGTGAAAAGGAAAGAAGGAAGAGGTGAAAAGGAAAGAAAGAAGAGGTGAAAAAAGAAGAGAGTTTGGAAAAAGAAAAAGAAAGAAGAAAAAAAAAGGAAAGAAAGAAGAGGTGAAAAGGAAAGAAGAGAGTGGGGAAAAGAAAAGAAAGAAGAGGTGAAAAGGAAAGAAAGAAGAGGTGAAAAGGAAAGAAAGAAGAGTTGAAAAGTAAAGAAGAGTGTGGGGAAAAGAAAAGAAAGAAGAGGTCAAAAGGAAAGAAAGAAGAGGTGAAAAGGAAAGAAAGAAGAGTTGAAAAGTAAAGAAGAGAGTTTGGAAAAGAAAAGAAAGAAGAGGTGAAAAGGAAAGAAAGAAGAGGTGAAAAGGAAAGAAAGAAGAGTTGAAAAGTAAAGAAGAGAGTGGGGAAAAGAAAAGAAAGATGAGGTGAAAAGGAAAGAAAGAAGAGGTGAAAAGTAAAGAAGAGAGTGGGGAAAAGATAAGAAAGAAGAGGTGAAAAGGAAAGAAAGAAGAGGTGAAAAGAAAAAGAAGAGAGGGGAAAAGAAAAGAAAGAAGAGGAAAAAAAGGAAAGAAAGAAAGGTGAAAAGTAAAGAAGAGAGGGGAAAAGAAAAGAAAGAAGAGGTGAAAAGGAAAAAAAGAAGAGGTGAAAAGGAAAGAAAGAAGAGGTGAAAAGTAAAGAAGAGAGTTTGGAAAAGAAAAAGAAAGAAGAGGTGAAAAGGAAAGAAAGAAGAGGTGAAAAGGAAAGAAAGAAGAGGTGAAAAGTAAAGAAGAGAGTGGGGAAAAGAAAAGAAAGAAGAGGTGAAAAGGAAAGAAGAGAGTGGGGAAAAGAAAAGAAAGAAGAGGTGAAATGGAAAGAAAGAAGAGGTGAAAAGTAAAGAAGAGTGTGGGGAAAAGAAAAGAAAGAAGAGGTGAAAAGGAAAGAAAGAAGAGGTGAAAAGGAAAGAAAGAAGAGGTGAAAAGTAAAGAAGAGAGTGGGGAAAAGAAAAGAAAGAAGAGGTGAAAAGTAAAGAAGAGAGTGGGGAAAAGAAAAGAAAGAAGAGGTGAAAAGCAAAAAGAAGAGAGGGGAAAAAGTGAAAAGAAGAGTGGGGAAAAGAAAAGAAAGAAGAGGTGAAAAGAAAAGAAGAGAGTGGGGAAAAGAAAAGAAAGAAGAGGTGAAAAGTAAAGAAGGTGGAAAAAGAAAAGAAAGAAGAGGTGAAATGGAAAGAAAGAAGAGGTGAAAAGAAAGAAAAGAAGAGGGGAAAAGAAAAGAAAGAAGAGGTGAAAAGAAAAGAAGAGAGTGGGGAAAGAAAAGAAAGAAGGTGAAAAGGAAAGAAAGAAGAGGTGAAAAGAAAAAGAAGAGAGTGGGGAAAAGAAAAGAAAGAAGAAGTTAAAAGGAAAGAAAGAAGAGGTGAAAAGAAAAGAAGAGAGTGGGGAAAAAGAAAAGAAAGAAGAGGTGAAATGGAAAGAAAGAAGAGGTGAAAAGGAAAGAAAGAAGAGTTGAAAAGTAAAGAAGAGTGTGGGGAAAAGGAAAGAAAGAAGAGGTGAAAAGGAAAGAAAGAAGAGGTGAAAAGTAAAGAAGAGAGTTTGGAAAAGAAAAGAAAGAAGAGGTGAAAAGGAAAGAAAGAAGAGGTGAAAAGGAAAGAAAGAAGAGGTGAAAAGTAAAGAAGAGAGTGGGGAAAAGAAAAGAAAGAAGAGGTGAAAAGGAAAGAAAGAAGAGGTGAAAAGTAAAGAAGAGAGTGGGGAAAAGAAAAGAAAGAAGCGGTGAAAAGGAAAGAAAGAAGAGGTGAAAAGGAAAGAAAGAAGAGTTGAAAAGTAAAGAAGAGAGTGGGGAAAAGAAAAGAAAGAGGAGGTGAAAAGGAAAGAAAGAAGATGTGAAAAGTAAAGAAGAGAGTGGGGAAAAGAAAAGAAAGAAGAGGTGAAAAGGAAAGAAAGAAGAGGTGAAAAGTAAAGAAGAGAGTGGGGAAAAGAAAAGAAAGAAGAGGTGAAAAGGAAAGAAAGAAGAGGTGAAAAGGAAAGAAAGAAGAGGTGAAAAGTAAAGAAGAGAGTTTGGAAAAGAAAAGAAAGAAGAGGTGAAAAGGAAAGAAAGAAGAGGTGAAAAGGAAAGAAAGAAGAGGTGAAAAGTAAAGAAGAGAGTGGGGAAAAGAAAAGAAAGAAGAGGTGAAATGGAAAGAAAGAAGAGGTGAAAAGTAAAGAAGAGTGTGGGGAAAAGATAAGAAAGAAGAGGTGAAAAGGAAAGAAAGAAGAGGTGAAAAGGAAAGAAAGAAGAGGTGAAAAGGAAAGAAAGAAGAGGTGAAAAGTAAAGAAGAGAGTGGGGAAAAGAAAAGAAAGAAGAGGTGAAAAGTAAAGAAGAGAGTGGGGAAAAGAAAAGAAAGAAGAGGTGAAAAGTAAAGAAGAGAGTGGGGAAAAGTAAAGAAGAGTGTGGGGAAAAGAAAAGAAAGAAGAGGTGAAAAGAAAAGAAGAGAGTGGGGAAAAGAAAAGAAAGAAGAGGTGAAAAGTAAAGAAGACAGTGGGGAAAAGAAAAGAAAGAAGAGGTGAAATGGAAAGAAAGAAGAGGTGAAAAGTAAAGAAGAGAGTGGGGAAAAGAAAAGAAATATGAGCTGAAAAGTAAAGAAGAGAGTGGGGAAAAGAAAAGAAAGAAGAGGTGAAATGGAAAGAAAGAAGAGGTGAAAAGTAAAGAAGAGTGTGGGGAAAAGAAAAGAAAGAAGAGGTGAAAAGGAAAGAAAGAAGAGGTGAAAAGTAAAGAAGAGAGTGGGGAAAAGAAAAGTAAGAAGAGGTGAAAAGAAAAGAAGAGAGTGGGGAAAAGAAAAGAAAGAAGCGGTGAAAAGGAAAGAAAGAAGAGGTGAAAAGTAAAGAAGAGAGTGGGGAAAAGAAAAGAAAGAAGAGGTGAAAAGGAAAGAAAAAAGAGGTGAAAATAAAGAAGAGAGTGGGGAAAAGAAAAGAAAGAAGAGGTGAAAAGGAAAGAAAGAAGAGGTGAAAAGGAAAGAAAGAAGAGGTGAAAAGTAAAGAAGAGAGTGGGGAAAAGAAAAGAAAGAAGAGGTGAAATGGGAAGAAAGAAGAGGTGAAAAGTAAAGAAGAGAGTGGGGAAAAGAAAAGAAAGAAGAGGTGAAATGGAAAGAAAGAAGAGGTGAAAAGGAAAGAAGAGAGTGGGGAAAAGAAAAGAAAGAAGAGGTGAAAAGTAAAGAAGAGAGTGGGGAAAAGAAAAGAAAGAAGAGGTGAAATGGAAAGAAAGAAGAGGTGAAAAGGAAAGAAGAGAGTGGGGAAAAGAAAAGAAAGAAGAGGTGAAAAGTAAAGAAGAGAGTGGGGAAAAGAAAAGAAAGAAGAGGTGAAATGGAAAGAAAGAAGAGGTGAAAAGGAAAGAAGAGAGTGCGGAAAAGAAAAGAAAGAAGAGGTGAAAAGGAAAGAAAAAAGGGGTGTAAAGGAAAGAAAGAAGAGGTGAAAAGGAAAGAAAAAAGAGGTGAAAAGGAAAGAAAGAAGAGGTGAAAAGGAGAGAAGGAAGAGGTGAAAAGAAAAGAAAGTAGAGGTGAAAAGTAAAGAAGCGTGGTGAAATGAAAAGAAAGAAGAGGTGTAAAGGAAAGAAAAAGGTGAAAAGAAAAGAAAGAAGAGGGGAAAAGGAAAGAAAGAAGAGGTGAAAAGGAAAGAAAAAAGAGGTGAAAAGGAAAGAAAGAAGAGGTGAAAAGGAAAGAAAGAAGAGGTGAAAAGGAGAGAAGGAAGTGGTGAAAAGAAAAGAAAGAAGAGGTGAAAAGTAAAGAAGAGTGGGGAAAAGAAAAGAAAGGAGAGGTGAAAAGAAAAGAAAGAAGAGGGGAAAAGGAAAGAAAGAAGAGGTGAAAAGGAAAGAAAAAAGAGGTGAAAAGGAAAGAAGGGAATGGGGAAAAGAAAAGAAAGAAGAGGTGAAAAGGAGAGAAAGAAGAGGGGAAAAGAAAAGAAAAAAGATGCGAAAATAAAAGAAAGAAGAGGTGAAAAGGAAAGAAAGAAGAGATGAAATGGAGAGAAGGAAGAGGTGAAAATAAAAGAAAGAAGAGGGGAAAAGGAAATAAGGAAGAGGGGAAAAGTAAAGAGAGCAAAACAAACAAACTACTTCACTGTAATGGTGGAAGTTAATTCTACTTCCTTTGGGCAACTCTTCTGGTCAAGGAGGCATCAATACTGTCATAATGACAGGATCGCTCATGTGGACCCTTTGTGGCCTGCTCTAAAATGGCAACCGCTCTGTGGGCTGCTATAAAGTGGCAACTCCAATGTGGGCTGCTGCAGGAAAACCTGCATTATGTTTGTCCAGCACTTAGACAAGATACTGTATCGTTGACTGATTTGGCCCGTGTGGGCGTAAATCCCCTAAAGAAATGAGACACAGAATTACTACCAGCAATGCTGGATTTAGCACAAATGAGGCCCTGTGCTAGTTAAGGTATCAAGCCCCTTACTTGGGCCCTGAAAGAGGTAGATCTGGCATACCTACACAGGCATGGAAGGAAGATAGGGTTCCCCTGGCCAATGTGGCCTTGTGCTTGATCACACCTAAGCACACGAGCGCTGGCTACTACAAATCTGGCACTCGATACCAGAACAAATGAATCAACATGACCTTAGTTCTGACAAGGAATAAGCACCTAAATAACGAATTCACTCTGAAACACACCACTATTTTAAATTTAGATGCAGAGTGGCTTACAAATAAAAAAAAAATACATAAACACTTCAAGTTGAAGGTTTATATTTTAGAGACAAGTAGGCAAGACAAAGCCAGAACTGCAGGCTCAGATGAGAATGTCAGAGGTGCCTATCGACTGTGAACCACAACAGCATCTCAAAGGAACTGCAGTAGAATGACCTTGTACCCTACAAATATCCAGGGAGGGGGTGAAAGGGGTAGATTGGAATGGAGAATATAGTATGGATTATATCCCTTTATAAGTATTCCGTTTTTAAATAACTCCAGCTCAGACTCAGTCCATTCTAAGCCGAATAAAGCTTCAGATAATTACACCTGCATTCGTCGTCTAACTACAATATGTTTTCTTTTTCTCACTAAAATCAAACAGCCTCAGAAACCAAATGGAAAATATCTATCTTTTAATTCCGTCTTTCCTCGAGAAAAAAAACGGAATACAAGTTTATTAACATACTAACAGCTAAGCACACTAAAAAGCGAAATAAGCAATATTAGATGAAGTTCATGACCCAAGGGAAATAACTCTTACTAGTCTTACTAAACCTTAACGTCTGATTGGATTATTTCCCTTGTATAATCTCTATAAAAGGCAGGGTGTGTGTGTGTGTGTGTGTGTGTGTGTGCGTGCGCGTGCGTGCGTGTGTGTGTAACGAATGCACGGCCACAATTTTCGACGGATTTGCACCAAAATTTACATGCTCATGCTCCAAGTTAGCGGGAAGGCCAAGACCACTTTTGCATTTCCCAACTCCCATCGATAGTTGAAATAATCGATTTTTTTCATGCTTCTATGGCAGTTTTCATGTAGTTTACATCATTTTCTACTGGCCAGAGTGAGAGCTTCATAGCTGGCTGCCACGAATAGGCAGGAAGATTCTATTGGTCAGCGTGAGAGTCAACAGCTGACTGATACGAATGTTAACTAGCATGCTAGCATGCAAAAAATCAATAGCTGCATTCGCCACAAGTAAAAAAAATTTAAATCTGCATGGCACTTTACTCCAATTGGTTATTCGCTGTTTAAACTCAACGTTGATTCTGATTCCGCAGAATTGGGCTGAGGTGAAAAGTATTTGATGTTAACATTCTTTTTCATTCAGTTTTTCCAGTTACGAGTCCTTTTTTAAAGCTGGTCGTTTTGTGTTCATTTTGTTTAGTTCTTTTTCGTAACAGATTTAATGTTTAGTATAGAGCTTAGAAAAAATTTGCAGTGTGAGATAGGCAAGAAGTAAGGCATGTAGCAACATCAGCATGACAAAGGCCACTCCCTTAAAGGCAAGGAAGGGCAAAAATATCTTAAATCAAGTGATAGTGATTGCTGTATGTGTTGTACGATTTTTGAATCAAGCATGGGCAACGCCAGACCATGCTGCTAGTCAATTGCAAATTGATTGTAATTTTTGCAAAAATTAAACATTGACTAAGACTATTAACTACAACAACAGGAAAAACGCAATAATAATAATAATAATAATAATGAATTATTATTCGGAATTTTAAGAGAAATAAACTTTTTTGAAGATCTGAAAAATTTATTTCATTTAACAGATGAGACACAACTATTTCCATTTTTTACATATTATCTTTTTAATCATTTCACCCCAGGCAAGGCAATAAAGTCACTAAGCCACAAGGGGGTTACTGAGTGTTAGAAAATATGAGAAAAAAAACATTAAGAAAACAGGACTAAAAAAGAATAAGAATTAAGAAGACAAACGATAACAATTGACATTGCATTTAAATTTTTGAAGATTATAATTGAATGAGAAGTAAAACGTCAGAAGAGAGTTCCACAAGCAAAAAGGTTAATAGAAGAAACTGTTATCATAGGACTTATGGTTACATCTAGCCATTTCAACTGTAAAATGATGAGACCTAGCTGCCAATCTAGTACTGTACATAAATTCATAAAGTCTAGGCACCATAGAGGAAACTGATACTTATTCTTGTATTTTACAAGAAATGTGTCACAAAGTTAAAAGTGGGGATGGGGAAAGGCAGGTCTTCAAATTGTCTTATCTTTAATTTAGCCATGATTACTGACCCAAACATACCACAGTATTCCTTACACCAAAACAACACATTCTTACTTATGATTCTTACTACAGCCACCATAATACCTCAGAGTCTCTATGAAGTACTAACCCGACTTCATATGTAAAATTTGTTTTGGAGGGTGGATGAAAATAACAACTTCAAAAACGAAAATGAATCCCCATCCAATAAATGTCATAGAGGAAAGTTCATCAGAATAGTTACCATGAAAGTATTTATAGAAAAGGCAGAGGGAAGCTATGTTGCAGTCATGGAAAATGAAGTGAAGGCAAGATGCACTGTTATAAAAATAATTTATGCAATAAAAATGAAAATGTTGGAATTGGGTAAAAATTAGTATAAAAATTATTTGCAATAAAAATTACTATAAAAATTATTTATAATAAAAATTAATTTAAAAATTATTTATAATAAAAATTAATATAAAAATTATTTTCAATAAAATTTAAAATAAAAATTATTTATAATAAAAATTAAAATAAAAATTATTTGCAATAAAAACATAATATTAAAATTATTTATAATAAAAATTACTATAAAAATTATTTATAATAAAATTAATATAAAAATTATTTACAATAAAAAAATATTATTAAAATCATTTATAATAAAATTAATATAAAAATTATTTGTAATAAAAAATTAATATAAAAATTACTTGCAATAAAAAATAATATTAAAATTATTTATAATAAAAATTACTATAAAAATTATTTGCAATAAAAAATTAAAATAAAAATTATTTGCAATAAAAAATTAAAATAAAAATTATTTGCAAT
Organism: Acanthosepion pharaonis; assembly: GCA_903632075.3. Classification (NCBI taxonomy): domain Eukaryota; kingdom Metazoa; phylum Mollusca; class Cephalopoda; order Sepiida; family Sepiidae; genus Acanthosepion; species Acanthosepion pharaonis. Next base: position 452,319 of record CAHIKZ030000346.1, read on the forward strand.
AAAGAATAATATTAAAATTACTTATAATAAAAATTAAAATAAAAATTATTTATAATATAAAAATTATTTATAATAAAAATTAAAATAAAAATTACTTGGTAATAAAAATTATTTGCAATAAAAATTAAATTAAAATTATTTCCAATAAAGAATAATATTAAAATTATTTATAAAAATTACAAGAAAAAATTATTTATAATAAAAGTTAATATAAAAATTATTTATAATAAAAATTTATATAAAAAATTATTTGCAATAAAAAAATAATATTAAAATTATTTATAATAAAAAATTAAAATAAAAATTATTTGCAATAAAAATTAAAATAAAACTTATTTGCAATAAAAAATTAAAACAAAAATTATTTGCAATAAAGAATAATATTAAAATTACTTATAATAAAATTTAAAATAAAATTATTTATAATATAAATTAATATAACAATTATTTATAATAAAATTAAAATAAAATTATTTGCAATAAACATTATTTGCAATAAAAATTAAATTAAAAATTATTTCCAATAAAAATTAAAGTAAAAATTATTTGCAATAAAATTAAAATAAAAATTATTTGCAATAAAAAATAATATTAAAATTATATGAAAATTAAAAACTTATAAAGATGGAAAAAAAAAAACCCACCAACATGAAGCCAGTTGGTTTATAAAATAAAAGTGAATCAAAATTCAAAGTGAATCTGCAAATTTGTTATTCCCCACCCCTGACGCCACCTTGCGTCAAAATGAAGCCAGTTGGTTATGAAAAAAGAATGAATAAAAATCTGCTAAAAAATTTGCCATTGACATCGCATATGCATGTGATGTGTTACCCTATATTCTGGGGTGAGACAATGTGTATTTCAGATACTGCTAGGTGTGCAAAGATGGCGGTGTGGATGATGTGAAATGGAAAGATTCTTATGATATGAAAGTTATTCTCATTAGGATCTGGTTGGATTCTTTTGGCATCAGCAGTGACACATGTTTTTTGTGAAACAGGGACTTCAGTTACAGAAGATTTGCTTTGAATCATAAAATAAAAAATGCAATGAAACTAAAACATTATTTAATTAGAAAAGCTTTTAATTACTTTATAAGAGAAAATATATCATGTACACTATTGCCTTAAGAAAAAAAATTGTTTTCATTTTTTTTAATTTTAATTATAAAAATCATGCACAACCCATAGAGTCCTGCATAATCACATACATAATCAAACATCTATCTATCATTTACTCAGGTGTCTCTGATGCCCACACAGTCCAGCGTAGACATAAGCACATAGATATCTCCTTCACCCTTTCAAGCAGGCGACTCAGTCACTTATGTGCCATGTGTGATACATGCTTAGGCGATCATGTATCTTTTGATACATGACTGACGAGGCAGATTTTTTCCCACGGTAGGTTGCAATTTCTTTCTGCGGTAGACCAGTTGCCATCCAAGGCTGTAGAACTTTTACCCACAGCTGGGGGGAGAAGAAGAGGATTCATACCTTTCCCAAGGGTATTAGCAAATGTAATGGATTTGACTGGAATTCAAACTTGACTCTCTAATTCCTCAATCTGAGCCACTATCCATTACTCCACTATGCCTCCACCAAGCAGGTGACTACTACGTCTAAATACACAAACATATGGTAGAAGAAAAAATGACAATAGGAAAATCATCTTAGTTTTTGCCGATGCATTTTGTCTTCTGACTTTATCAAGGCAAAATTGAAGCGAAATGTTTTTGTTTTCATAGTTACATTAAAATCCAAAATTTAAAAAAAGACACTTATGTTCAAACCTCTTTCTGGTTAATGTTAACTTACTTTATACTAAGAGTTTTTGTTTTTTTTTCATGTCGACAATATAATAAAATTCCCAGAGCAATTTTGTGGATAAGACAAGTTGGTAGAAGAAATCTCATTAAGATTTTTTTCCTATTGTCATTTTTTCAACCAGTTTGTCTTTTTCCACAGAAATGCTCTGGGAATTTTATTACATGTACAGTAGCGGCCATAATATAAGGAACGGAAACAACAAAGACATAAATATGTGTATTACTTAAAAAGTAATGCATGATTAGCAATGAAATTTTTACCGAATAAAGATTAGGGTGTAATGCATAAATATTATACAAAGTTACAAAAATTTGCATAATAGTTTTTTTAAAATAAAGATTAAATGGAACAAAGGAAATAAGCTACTGGACAAAAGTTAAGGAATGATATTAATAATTTGCATAAACTTTTAATTTACATTGTTAAAAAACTCGATGTACATATGTGAATTTAATTTTGCTTTTCCATCTGCTCTGAATTTTAAAATAAAAAAATGCAATGAAACTTAATCATTATTCAATTAGAAAAGCTTTTAATTGCTTTTATGAATGTTTTTTTCTTGTGGTAACATGGGTTCATATATTTGTATGGAAAATTTTAGTGTCTTCTTGCAGTTAAAAACACACTGATTTGAAAATTCTTGCAAAAGTCATATAATGAAACTTGTTGGATTTTAATGAAACTTTCAAAACTTATTCACAAATGAATTGAATTATTTTAGAATGATGTCCTTTTAGAAAATCTTGGTAAAATATTTTTTACATTTGTTACTCCTGCCTTTATTTAATTTTATGGAGTTTTGAGAAATTCTTAATGTTTCTATTAGTTATAAGGACAAGTCCTAGGAGAATTTAAATCATCACTTTTTTTTTTGTAAAACAGGACTGCCAGTTACAGAAAATCTGCTCTGAATCATAAAATAAAAAAAAATACAAGACCTTATTTAATCAGAAAAGCTTTAATTTTAATTGCTTTTATGAATAAGATATATTATTGACACTATTTACATTGTTCGGACTGTTGTCTTCATCTTTATTGTCATATTCACAATGTTTCAGTCATTGTATGCTCTGGACTTCTTCAGGTGATATACACTGAAATTTCAAACCAAACTATTTTTTTCGTCCACCGGGGGTAGATTGTTCTAGTTCCACATGCCATGCCTTTTCTGGATATCTCAGTTTCAGTTAATTACCTTTAGTAACTCAACTCTACAAGTTTTTGTTGTCTCTGCTGTGGTCAAGTATTGAACTCACAACTCTTTGGGTCGAGTCACTGGATTATTTTAACCAAGACTTTTATCCACTCTGTCCTTGGGGACATCACTGAGTGAATTTCTGTGATATATATATACCTAATGTCTCATATTACAATTTGTTGTTTTTTTCTAACTCTTTGTACTACTGGTTCTCATATTGTATTCATTTCTATGTTTGGTTGGCTCAGAAGATTTTTGTGGCCTGGCATATGTGCTGATTCCTTAAGTTTTCATATTTTCCAGTGATGTTCTTTGTCGATTATTTCAACTTCATCCTACAGGAGGGGGTGATCTCCCTTTTCCCTTGAAATTCCAATGTATATCACCTGAAGAAGGCTAGAACGTACAACGATTGAAACGGCGTGAATATGACAATGAAGAAGAGGACAACAGATCCTGATGAAGGCTGGAGCATACAAAGGCCGAAACATTGTGAATATGACAATGAAGAGGAGGACAGCAGTCTGAACAATGTAAATACTTACCATACCTCATCTCAGAAATATAGACAGATCCTGATGAAGGCTGGAGCATACAAAGGCTGAAATGTTGTGAATATGACAATGAAGAGGAGGACAACAGTTCAAACACTGTAAATAGAGTGAATACTTACCATACCTCATCTCAGAAATATAGATAGGTATTATGGACACTATTGTCTTGCGAAAAAAAAAAAATTGATGAACAATGAATTTTTACAAGAATTGCTTTTAATATTTTTAATTAGAATAATTTATAAAGTTTTAAATCTTTTAAAATTCTGCACGAATTTGTCACAGTCAAATGATATTGTTATCAAATTAAAACTTTATTTACTAATCTTAAATAAAAAGGTTCACTGATTCAATAACTGCCAGAATTTTAAAAGATTTTAATATTTATTTTATGTGTGTATAAATCAGTGCACTTAACTTTTTTCAGCCAATGGACCATTTTTTTCTTCAAAAAATTCAAATGGACCACTCCTCCTTTTACTTTTAGGCTGTTCAATTTTTACACTAAAATACTCAATGAAAAGACAGTCTATTTAAACTTTAAAATTTATTTTAGTAAACAAGAATAAAGACAGGATATCAAAATCAATTTTGATGATGTCATTTACTCTTAGTCTGATAGTTCCTCTGCTGTTGAGGTCTAATTTATTTCTTTATATATATATATATATATATATATATATATAAAATGAATATATATGATAAAAAAAGAAAATATATATAGCCCTGCATAATACGTACGTAATTTCGAAATTTTAAAATATAATTGACATGTGTATAATTAAACAAAATATATTTTTTAATTGTTCAAAGTGTGAATAATTTAGATATATTTTTGTGAAATGGCTACAATTTTTTATGGTTACAAATTCTCTGTGGACCACTAGAAATGCAATGTGGACCACTGGTGGTCCACCTGGACCATGTTGAGAATCACTGGTATGAATAAATGTGTTGATTTTTGTAAATATGGATGTCCAGACATGACATTATCAGAAAATAATAAGTGGTACCTATAGTAAATTCAATATCTAATATTTCCTCAACAATCATCTTTGTTAAGTAAAGATATAAAGCCAAAGTAACTAAAATTTGATAAAATATTACATTGCTTAGAATATGTTCTTAAATTTTAAAGATTAATGGGTAATTAAAAAAAATGATATAAAAATTCACATTGTATTTGTCAAGTAATTTTTACAGTTATGTACGTCTTAGTTAAATTTACCAAACATCAGGCTGTTGATAACTCTGTTAACACCTCATTAAAACACCCACCTTCAAGTTAAAAAATACTTTTTTGTAATATTTTGAACTAAAAGTAATATTTGTTTTAATTTAGATTAATTAAACTTTAAATCAGTTAATTTTTTCCAAATAATGATTCAGAAAAGTATGTTTTATTTTTTAAAGATTTTTTAATGAAGAGAATTATGTTGTGTTGACAGATTTGACAATGTGGGCGACTTTATAGATTTTACTAGAAATCAGAAAAATTTTGTTTCAATCAATTTAAATTCGCTTTAAAATACAGCAAAATATTTTGCTTATTGGGAACATTAAATTTAATCTATTAAGTTGAAACTAAAACTAAAATAATAGCTTCAAGCAAGAATGATTTTTTTAAAAAATGCATTTTTAAACCTTAGGTATCGTCTTATATACGTAATAAAACACTTTAAAAATTAACCTTTTTAAATCAAGTTTCAAACATTATCTATTCTACATATCCTCATAAATTGCAGTTCTTCTTACATCCATGCAACAATCTTATTCAATAACTATATATAAGTAAATAATAATTATTCAATATTCTACCCAGATTGGCTTTAGAGCTTTGTGTTAAGTGAACATTTATTTTTAAAAAAACGTACTTTTTTTTAGGAATTTAAAATGACAAAAAAGTCAAGAGTTATTCCCCTTTAACTGAGAAATATTTTCACTGAGCGATGACTGAAGCATACAGGGTTATTATTATTATTATTATTATTCGGAATCACCCCAAGCAAGGGGGGGGGGGTTACTGGATGTGGAAGAATTAGGGACAGAAACATTAATAATGAGCAGGAAGAAGAAAGAGCAATCAGGAAGACAGTAGATAGCAATTGACATTGAATTTAAATTTTTGCAGATTAAAATTGGCTGGAAAGCATGAAGCTGGAAGAGAGTTCAACAAGCGAGAAGTGTGAGACAAGAAAGTGTAGGAATAGAATTCATGGTTACAATGTAACTAGGGCGGACTGAGCCATCGGTCCAATCGGACCTGGTCCGAGGGCCCGACACTGCAAGGGGGCCCGCCTGACTCGGGCCCCCTTGTGTGTGTTTCTCATGGCCGTGCGGACTGCCGGACACAAGTACGGGCAGATCCGTGACCGTGCAAAAATGAAAATTTGGAGAAGAAAAGTATCTTCGTTAGCAATCAAACTAAATTTGTGAAGAAAAGAATAACAAAGAAAGTAAAAGAAAACGAAGAAACCTTACGAATGAACGCAGTAAAAAAAATGTCTCTGTTTTTTGGCACTGGTAAGTTCAAACCTGGTTCCCAGCTAGACTGCAAGGCATAGCTTTATCGGATCCTTTTTGATTTGCCGCACCCGCACCCCATGCCTGGCCGAAAACACGCAATAAATTATTTTAATATTGTAAAAATATTCTGGTGACCATAAATTTGGCGCCTGTAGTCTGTGGTACCGGTCAAGTCTTAGCGAACTCTCTCTCCGATCCCCGTCACTCCCAAACACTACTAAAATTTTCATATGATATTTAGAATTTCCAAAGAAAGGACACCTTATAAATTCCTGTCTGTTGCCATTGCCAAGCATTTCAGTTAAGTTAACTAATTATTTTGTTTACATCTGTAATTATGCTAATTTGTTACAAATATTGAGTAAATTTAAATTCGCATTATGTAATTTCTTAAGTCAAAGTTTTTAAAATGTCAATAAGGGGGTTTAATACGAATTCAAGCAAAATATTTAAAAAATTTTTTTAATCAATATTGTTTTTAAATTGACGAAGGGGTTAACAGTCAATTTATGCCAGTGAGTGCATTAGATTATTTTACCTCATTCTTCTAAATCATTGATATAATTTCAGTTGATAAGATATTTATACGTATATGTACACTCACTGTGACTGTGCAATGTGCAATTGCAGTCGTGTCTCTTATCTTGTTTGCTTTTCAGACATTATTTTATAAGTAGTCGCTGTGTTTTGGAAGTCCGTTTTTTAACTCCTTAGAAAAAAAATTAAAGAGAAAATTATTACTTAACTCATAGAGAACAAACTTCCAAATAAATAATTAGAAATATTATTTGTAAATACGTACTCGAATTAATAAATCAAAAAAGTAAATTTACGAAAAACTCAACTTTCGAATTTAGCCGATAATTGTTATTTATTGATTCGTGAAAAGAAGGCAAGTAAATTAAATTAAAAAAACAAAACAAAACAAATGCGATAAAATGCCATCCTTTTGTTAGTTAATAAGCATTAATGAACAAAAATGTAATGTGTAATTAAAAAAATTACCTTTGTATGATCTTAATTAGTAAAATAATTCAAATATTTGAAATGTGCCTAGTTTTAACTAACAACAATTTCACAATGAAGGAGCGTCCAAAAATCTATCCCCTATCAATATGCAAATATACATCGAATATAAAACTAACCCGCGTTCATATTTTAGATAAATGTAGAGAAGTGACGGTAAGTGATCATGTTAATAAAAGTTCGATTTTTTTTTACTTACCGATAGATGTTATTCTAAGTAAAAGATACTTTTTTTTTTTAATAAAGAAACAGAAATTATTCATATATTTCGCAAATTTCAGGGATTTTTGACATTCCTAATTTTGCAATCTTATTCATGGATTTCAGGGTGAATGAATAGAGTTGAATTCTATGTTTAGTTTACATTAATGGAAACTTTAGTTTTCATTTAGGTTCTGAAATATTGAAATTACGTATTATTTTATTTTCATTTTATAATTTTAAAACCTGATATTCTACATAAATACTTGCTATCGATTGTATTTTCTTTGTTACAGTGTACTTACTTGCTCTTTATAAAATTGTCCCCAAACAGATTTTACCGAGAAGAAACTATTTGTCTGGTGTGCAGGTAGCTAAAAACCCTATTTAATGATGTCTGACTACAAGCATAAAAGTGGTGCCCAAAAGAGTAAAGAGAAAAAAGAGAAAATATCCATGATAAAGAAGACAACAAATAAAATTGATACATTTTTTGCTAAGAAAGCTACATCCTCTGAACAAGACAAAGTTACAACTGACTTTGGCTTACAAGATAAAACATCAACATGTGCAGAAGCACCATCTGAATTTGAAATCACACCTGATGAAAGCGAATTCGATGAGCCACCATCTAAGATTTTAAGGCCTGATTCCATGACAACCAGTACGCAGGTTACACATGCAAAAAGTGCGTATTTTTTAAAACCGGATACCAGCCATAATGCGTCAATTTCACAGGAGATGTTCTGGAAATTTCATCCAAACCAGCCTGTATGTAATATACCATTTAATAGTGCTGTTGTATATGACAGACAAAGCATTCAGGGCATGAATATTAACAGAAAGTGGGTAACATACAATGAAGAAAATAAGAGTTTACATTGCTCATTTTGTCTGATGTATGCTCCCGAAAAAAGTCGAAATATACAGATGATCCAGGGCTGTTCTGATTGGAGAGACATTGCAACGAGACTTTTGGAACATGAAAAGAGCCAGTGTCATAAGCATTCTACTGATGCATATTTTCTGAATGCTTGTGAAAGATCCGCCAAGCACAATTTGTTAAAGGAACAACTCTCCTTAAGAACCCAACAAGTTCTTCAGCATCGCTCTGTTTTAAAGTGTATAATTGATGCAATATTTTACATTGGGTTTCAAGTTTTGTCTTACCGCGGCAAATATGGAGAAGCTGTTGCAACTGCATTTGATAAAAATAATCAGGACAATGCTGGGAATTTTTTAGAGGCTATAAAGCTTCTTGCAGAGTACAATCCACAATTGCAGGAACATTTGCAGAAGGTGGTTTTGCAAGGCAAACAAAAAGATCCATCTAAGAAAGGGCGTGGCAAATTTGTTACTTTTTTTAAGTAAAGCAACTGTCAATAAGATAATAAATATTATTTCAGACATGGTTAAAAATGAAATTGTGAAGGAGGTGAAAAATGCAGGGATGTTTTCAGTGCAAATTGACTCTACCCAAGACATTTCTGCCCATGATCAGTGTGCCATTGTCCTTAGATATGTAGTTGGAGACAGAGCTAAAGAAAGACTTGTTCGCCTGGTAAATGTGAATAATTCAATTGGAAAATGCTTGCACAGCCTGTTACGAAATTCACTTGCAAAGATAGGTCTGACACTGAGGCAGTGTATTGGAGATTCGTTTGATGGAGCAGCAAATATGAGTGGTGTTTACTCTGGTCTTCAGGCACTTATGAAAGCAGCTCGCCCAAGTCACATGCATACTTGGTGTTATGCACATGTTCTGAATCTGGTGATCAGTGATGCAAGCAGTGGATGTGTTGCATCAGTTAGTCTTTTTGGTTTGCTAAATGAACTATGCTCATTTTTCAGTGATTCCAACAAAAGGATGAAGGTGTGGGAAGAGCATATGCAGACCAAAACAGGAAATAAGAAACGCATAAGACTAGAGCGTATTGGTCAAACTAGATGGTCAAGTAGAAGCAGAGCACTTCGAAAATTGTTTGGCAATTACGCAGATCAGTCATCAGAATTCTTTTCGGACCTTCTGATCATCCTTCAGGAAGTAAGCGAAGCAACTGATTTCAAAGGATCAGTTCGCTATGAAGCACAGAAATTGAGTGAAAACTTGCGCAAATTTGAAACCATCTTAATGGCGTTTACATTCATACGAATTTTTGAAATTACAACACTTGTGTCAGATTATCTGCAGACACCAGGCCTGGATATCATGCAGGCTTGGCATGATAACAAAGCCACTGAAAATATTGAAAAATCTCAAGAGATTTTAAGGGCATTTATGAAACTGCGTCTGATTTTGTTGTTCGTGCAAATTTAAAATTAGAAGAAGTGAAGATTTTTGTCCCTAATATTCAATTTCAAAAGATCTAGTCACTCAGCACCAGAAGGTATTTTAAGCGAAGGACCGGATGTTAACCCTCAGAGGTTAAATAGCAAATGACCAATACTGGTCTTTACGCGTCTCCACGCAGAATTTTTGAAATAAAAAAAATAATGCAATTTCAATAAAATTATACCCAACAGTTTGCTTTGAAGCCGATGGGAGAGCGATAAATTTTTGTAGAGAAAGCTTTGAAGTACTGTCAGAGAATGTCGCTACGCTTCCTCTCCCATCAAACTCGACGCCTCCAGCCTTCCTTCACCACCGGAGATACCGAATGACTCCTACCAACCCATTGACCTCACCTTTCATCTCCTGTGACCAGCACGCCTTAAACTTAAGTATTAACAAAGTGACTCTTATATTCCTTTAATAATCCAATTTCTCTTATACGAATGAACATTTTTATAACGGACTTTTGTGCGTGTGAATCAAGAAAAAAATTGTACTATTCATTGATGTTGTATTTTTACAAATTGTTCTGATATACCTTCTCTTTCGTATGTTATTTTGTTTATGTATGGTGATGCAAATTGATTGCTTGTTGAACCTTTAGGCCAAACTAGCGGCTGTCCTGAAGGACTGCTACTACTACCTACCTTCTGATAAAGCAACAAGTAACAACGAATCCACTCCCCTCCAACACCATAGTATCACAGACGAGAAGAAAATTTTTGAGGTTTTATACCATAATGTGGTTATTGATGCTGTGCTCTCCGGCATGCGAGCTAGATTCTCGTCTCATGAGAAGCTCTATAAGCAAATTTCCTGCTTTGATCCAAACAGGTTTTCTGAAATTTTGGCATCCCCACAAAACATTGAGCTAGGTTTGATTGCTAATGCAATACCAGAAATTGACATAGTGGCACTACAGGATGAACTGATTTCATTTGCATCAAGCTACAAAGACTTGAAAAAAGGGCCGCTAGAAAATATAAATGACAATAAAAATGATTCAGACAGCTTGGATTCAGAGGAGGAGGATACAAATGTTACTCAATCATCTGCCATGACAACATGTAAGAATTGTTTGTCATGTGCTTTCAAGCTATTATCTGAGTAAAGGCTGTGTGCAGCTGCATATGAAAATTTATATGCTGCATATAAATTTATTGTAACTCTAAGCATCACACAGTGCACATGTGAAAGATGTTTTTCTAAACTAAGACTGTTGAAAACAAGGCTGAGATCTTCGCTCACACAAAATAACTTGGAGTCACTTATGATAATTGCTATTGAAAAAGACATAGCAATGAAAATCAAATCAAAGACAAAATTATTGATAAAATTGCAGAATCCTCTGCTGAAATGAGTACAATGTTGTTACTGTGTAATCCTTGAAAGTTGATATTTGAAATTTTTGGCTCAGTATTATTGTAAAGCATAGTATATCTTATATTAAGACGTAAAAGTGTATGTTAACACATTTTATTATTTGTTTTTAATATCTATTATAAATTTTATAATTTAGTACATTGTTTACGCGTTGATTCGCAGTAATAAAATGGAAATTTTGTTTGACATGTCATTACGCGGCTTTGTTGTTACTATCCATGAACATCTTTATGAGCTTCAAGTTTTCAAATCTTTTGATGCATATAAAGTAAACGCATACATATCTTAAATAGTGATGGGACGTTTAATCGGAATCATTAATCGTAAGAATCGTGTATTTTGGTGGGAATTGGAATCGCATCGTTAAATAAATACTTTAGATTTCCGATTCTTTCATTACGTTTCTAAATTTAGTCTGATGTTGAAAAAAGAAAACTTTTTTCCATATTTCTAACCGGTAAGAGAGAAATGTACCATTTCATAAAAATAACAAGTTATAAAATGAAACCAAAGAAATACGTGATTAAAATGTATTTGATTTGCTCTTTTTTTCTTTCTTTCATTTTTTTTAAGTCAAACTTATTATCTATAAATCCAACTTACACTTAACTTAATCAGTGAAACAGACACAATATATTTGGAGTGAGAGGGGGACTAACTGACTTTGATCTCCTTCCTACAAACAGTTTCTTAACTATTTTTTTAAAATAAATCTAGATAATGAATGTTTTTCAGGATTTTTTTTTTTATGAATGCAGACATTGAATTTTAAAATTCTTCTTTAGGTGTTAAAAGGAAAATAATTAGAAATATTTACGAAGAATAAAATTAAAAGAAATAACAAGGTCCTGCTTTAAAATATTTACAAAAATACAAAAGACAGTTTTTTTAAAGCATTATAAAAAAAAAAAAAAGAAAAAAAAAAAAAGAAAAGAAAAAAGATTAATTTAACATTTGAAAACGATTGCATAAAAAAAAAAACAAAACTGGCTTCCGTTTCAAAACAATTCCGCGATTCCCGTGATCGCTGAAAATTGGGGTTCCCTACACACAGGTAGAACCTAAGTAGGCAAGGAATCGGAATCGTCTTGGTATCGGAATCGTAAATCAACATTTTCCTGGAATCGGTATCGGTATTGGAATCGGAAAAAAATTAGGAATCGTCCCAACACTAATCTTAAACTAAAGTTTTTTTCTTATTTAAGCCAATATGCACAGATCACCTGCTGCACAGCCTCTATATATGGCATAACTGTAAAAAATTGGGAAAGGGGGCCCATTGAATTTTCGGTCCGAGGGCTCGTAATACTCTCAGTCCGCCCCTGCCTTGTAGGGAGAAGAAGATGATTCACACCTTTCCCAATCAATGCCTTTATCTACTACGCCACGTGTCCTTGAGGCGTTGGTTAGATCCAGTGACATGACCCAAAGAGTGTGAGTTCAATACCTGGTTAAGGCAGTGGAGAACTTTCAGAGGGAAATTAACAAGAGATAACTGATAACTGACATCCATTAAACATGGCACGTGGAACTAGAACAGTCTACCACAGCGAGCGAAATAAAGGGTTCAGTTCGACATTCCAACCACCTGAAGAAGGTCGGAGCGTACAACGGCCGAAACGTTGTAATAAATATGGCGACAAAGATGAGGACAATAGTCCGAATAATGTAAATAGTGAAAATCAGATTAATTTATCTTTAGATTTTCTAATTTTACTCAAGTAACGTGTCAGAAATATATATGTACTTTTTGAAAAAGTTTTAAAATCGATAATTTTTTTTTTGCTTACAAATTTCTTAGAGTTAAGAAAATGGCCGCTTTTAAGAAAACGGAAGGGAATTCCACGAGCGGGAAGTGCGAGAAAAGAAACTGTTGGAGTAGAAGTGGCAGTTATATTTAACTATTTCAACAGTAAATGGGTGGGACCTAAATGCCAATCTAGTAGTACACTTAAGTTCATGTAGTCGGAGCAGCAGTGAAAAAAAGCTTGTCAGAGCAGTTGTCATGAAAATATTTGTAGAAAAGACAAAGGAAAGCCACATCACGTCTGTGAGATTGTGTCTGAAGTCGAGATGCCAGGTCAGGATTGATTACATTGCAGATCCTTCTTTGGATTTTGTCAAGAATCTTGAGATGTACATACAGCAGGAGCACCAGACCGGATATGGTAACATTAATTCAATGGACGGACGAATGATAGATTTTTAAATGTGCAAGATGCACTCTGATGAGAAAAAATCTTCTGTCACGACAGAGTGAACCAACTTTCCTTGCAGTAGATGCAGCTATTGATTCAATATAGTTGTTCCACTTCAAGTCAATTGGAAACGTGAGGTCAACAAGGTGCAATGAGATGCTCTTCAGGAGTTGAACATCAGCCATATTGTTACTAGCTGTAGGTCTACTGGAAATAAGAGACCCCTGATCTTTGTTAAGACATCAACTGAGGAGAAGGAAAATTTTCATAAAATATCTGTAGCTTCGTTTGTATCCAAATCTTGTCAAAGTTCAGTGTGTGAGAATTGCGACCATCACAGACACACACTTAAGTGCATTTAATCTCATGAAAATATTTGCATACAACCAATCAATGAATAGCAGAGGCACCAGACCATATATGGCAACAGTATTCAATGCATGGATGAACGGTAGATATAAAATTGAACTTTGACAAGAAAAATCTTTTGGCACGTCACAGTGACCCAACATTCCCTGCAGTAGATGCAGCTGTTGATTCAAATGTAATCGTTCCACTTCAAGTCAGATCAAAACGTGAGGCCAAGAAGTCGTGTTTTTATGCTAACAGTTTCTTCTACATGACTTTTTGCTTATGGAACTCTTCTCTGTCTTCTTGATTTCCTGTTGATTTTGATCTTCAAAAATTGAAATGCAATGTTCAAAATTTCATGGTCGTGAAGACCACATTTCTTCAAACATTGTGGCCTGGCGCTACAGAATCACAAAGAACTGTACCAAATAACAGAAACCACATCACTTGAGAACTTGCAACAACACCAACAGCAACTAAAATGCATATCACTTGTAACTCTAAGAAAAATAATGTCGTAATCATGATGTTGGCGTAACACACAAATTCAAACAAAAAAAAAAAATGGTTAGGAAAGTCACCCCCCCCCGTCAATACTGAAAAGAGAGATAACAGCTACTAGACTTGGGAAATATTTCCCTGAAAATTTGTTTTAAGAGAAAAAATTTAATTGACAACAATAATGGTTGCTCGGTCAATTAATGCCGAATGTTTCCTTATAAGGAAAAAGTTAATATTGCTGTTACCATTTATGGAAACCTTCAGTCATCAGGGGTAAGATGGAGTGAGGTTTTAGGACAGAATTGTAAGAAATAAAAGTAACCTTTTCAATATTGATAATACTTTTAAGATAAAGGAAAATAATTATTGGAAGTTCTTTGCCAAAATATTTTGAGACATTTATCTCATAACAAAGGAACTTTAAACTAAAGTGTAGCTAGCCTACATCATCGACATCAAAAATCTCAATCACTGATAAACAAGCTGATGCTATTCGTCGTAGGGTTTTAGGGGAATGATGTCTTCATTTCTCTGCAAGTGATTCCCATACAAATATGAGAGACAACATGAAGTTGACCCTCGGTCAAGTCGTCCAAAAATTCACCAAGTTGATGCTATTGTATGGTTTTGGGGAAGATGATTTCTCTGCAGGGCATACAAAGATGAGATGAAGATGACCTCAGTCAGGTCGTCCAAAAACCTCAATCACTGATAAACAAGTTGATGATATTCATTGTATGGTTTTGGGGAATGATGTCTTCATTTCTCTGCAAGTGATTCCCATACAAAGATGAGAGGCAACAAAGAAGATGACCCTCGGTCAGGTCGTATAAAAACCTCAATCATTGATAAACAAGTTGATGATATTCATTGTATGGTTTTGGGGGAATGATGTCTTCATTTCTCTGCAGGTGATTCCCATACAAAGATGAGAGGCAACAAAGAAGATGACCCTCAGTCAGGTCGTCCAAAAACCTCAATCACTGATAAACAAGTTGATGCTATTCATTGTATGGTTTTGGGGGAATGATGTCTTCATTTCTCTGCAGGTGATTCCCATACAAAGAAGAGAGGCAACGAAGAAGATGACACTCGGTCAGGTCGTCCAAAAACCTCAGTCACTGATAAAAAAAAGTTGATGATATTCATTGTATGGTTTTGGGGGAATGATGTCTTCATTTCTCTGCAAGTGATTCCCATAAAAAGATGAGAGGCAACATGAAGATGACCCTCGTTCAGGTCGTCCAAAAATCTCAATCACTGATAAACAAGTTGATGATATTCATTGTATGGTTTTGGGGGTATGATGTCTTCATTTCTCTGCAGGTGATTCCCATGCAAAAATGAGAGACTACATGATGATGACCCTCGGTCAGGCCGTCCAAAAACCTCAGTCACTGATAAACAAGTTGATGATATTAATTGTATGGTTTTGGGGGAATGATGTCTTCATATCTCTGCAAGTGATTCCCATACAAAGATGAGAGGCAACAAAGAAGATGACCCTCGGTCAGGTCGTATAAAAACCTCAATCATTGATAAACAAGTTGATGATATTCATTGTATGGTTTTGGGGGAATGAAGTCTTCATTTCTCTGCAGGTGATTCCCATACAAAGATGAGAGGCAACATGAAGATGACCCTCGGTCAGGTCGTCCAAAAACCTCAATCACTGATAAACAAGTTGATGATATTCATTGTATGGTTTTGGGGGAATGATGACTTCATTTCTCTGCAAGTGATTCCCATACAAAGATGAGAGGCAACAACGAAGTTGACCCTCGGTCAGGTCGTCCCAAAACCTCAGTCACTGATAAACAAATTGATGTTATTCATTGTATGGTTGTTGGGGAATGATGTCTTCATTTCTCTGCAAGTGATTCCCATACAAATATGAGAGACAACATGAAGTTGACCCTCGGTCAGGTCGTCCAAAAACCTCAGTCACTGATAAACAAGTTGATGCTATTCATTGTATGGTTTTGGGGGAATGATGTCTTCATTTCTCTGCAGGTGAATCCCATACAAAGATGAGAGGCAACATGAAGATGACCCTCGGTCAGGTCGTCCAAAAACCTCAATCACTGATAAACAAGTTGATGATATTCATTGTATGGTTTTGGGGGAATGATGACTTCATTTCTCTGCAAGTGATTCCCATACAAAGATGAGAGGCAACAACGAAGTTGACCCTCGGTCAGGTCGTCCCAAAACCTCAGTCACTGATAAACAAGTTGATGTTATTCATTGTATGGTTTTTGGGGAATGATGTCTTCATTTCTCTGCAAGTGATTCCCATGCAAAGTTGAGAGGCAGCATGAAGATGACCCTCGGTCAGGTCGTCCAAAACCTCAATCACTGATAAACAAGTTGATGATATTCATTCTATGGTTTTGGGGGAATGATGTCTTCATATCTCTGCAAGTGATTCCCATACAAAGATGAGAGGCAACAAAGAAGATGACCCTCGGTCAGGTCGTATAAAAACCTCAATCATTGATAAACAAGTTGATGATATTCATTGTATGGTTTTGGGGGAATGATGTCTTCATTTCTCTGGAGGTGATTCCCATACAAAGATGAGAGGCAACATGAAGATGACCCTCGGTCAGGTCGTCCAAAAACCTCAATCACTGATAAACAAGTTGATGATATTCATCGTATGGTTTTGGGGGAATGATGTCTTCATTTCTCTGCAGGTGATTTCCATACAAAGATGAGAGGCAACAAAGAAGATGACACTCAGTCAGGTCGTCCAAAAACCTCAGTCACTGATAAACAAGTTGATGCTATTCATTGTATGATTTTGGGGGAATGATGTCTTCATTTTTCTGCAGGTGATTCCCATACAAAAATGAGAGGCAACAAAGATGATCCTCGGTCAGGTCGTCCAAAAACCTCAATCACTGATAAACAAGTTGATGCTATTCGTTGTATGGTTTTGGGGGAATGATGTCTTCATTTCTCTGCAGGTGATTCCCATACAAAGATGAGAGGCAACAAAGATGACCCTCGGTCAGGTCGTCCAAAAACCTCAATCACTGATAAACAAGTTGATGCTATTCGTTGTATGGTTTTGGGGGAATGATGTCTTCATATCTCTGCAAGTGATTCCCATACAAAGATGAGAGGCAGCATGAAGATGACCCTCGGTCAGGTCGTCCAAAAACCTCAATCACTGATGAACAAGTTGATGCTATTCATTGTATGGTTTTGGGGGAATGATGTCTTCATTTCTCTGCAGGTGAATCCCATACAAAGATGAGAGGCAACATGAAGATGACCCTCGGTCAGGTCGCCCCATAACCTCAATTACTGATGAACAAGTTGATTCTATTCACCGTATGGTTCTTGGGGAATGATGTCTACATTTCTTTGCAGGTGAATCCCATACAAAGGTGAGAGGCTACAAAGAAGATGACCCTCGGTCAGGTCGTACAAAAATTACTGATGAACAAGTTGATGCCATTCACCGCATGGTTCTGGGGGAATGATGTCTTCATTTCTCTTCAGGTGATTTCCATACAAAGATGAGAGGCAACAAAGAAGATGACCCCCCGGTCAGGTCGTCCGACAACCTCAATTACTGATGGAGAAGTTGATGCTATTCATCGTATGGTTTTGGGGGAATGATGTCTTCATTTCTCTGCAGGTGATTCCCATACAAATATGAGAGGCTGCAAAAAAGATGACCCTCGGTCAGGTCGTCCAAAAACCTCAATCACTGAAAAACAAGTTGATGCTATTCATCGTATGGTTTTGGGGGAATGATGTCTTCATTTCTCTGCAGGTGAATAACATACAAAGATGTGAGGCAACATGAAGATGACCCTCGGTCAGGTCGTCCAAATCCTCAATTACTGATGAACAAGTTGATGCTATTCACCGTATGGATTTGGGGGTATGATGCCTTCATTTCTCTGCAGGTGATTCCCATACAAAGATGAGAGGCAACAAAGAAGATGTGCCTCGGTCAGTTAGTCCAAAAACACCAGTCACTGATAAACAAGTTGATGCTATTCACCGTATGGATTTGGGGGAATGATGTCGTCATTTCTCTGCAGGTGATTCCCATACAAATTTGAGAGGCAACAAAGAAGATGACCCTCGGTCAGGTCGCCCCATAACCTCAATTACTGATGAACAAGTTGATTCTATTCCCCGTATGGTTCTGGGGGAATGATGTCTCAATTTCTTTGCAGGTGTATCCCATAGAAAGGTGAGAGGCAACAAAGAAGATGACCCTCGGTCAGGTCGTCCAAAATCATCAATTACTGCTGAATAAGTTAATGCCATTCACCGTATGATTCTGGGGGAATGATGTCTTCATTTCTCTGCAGGTGAATAACATACAAAGATGAGAGGCAACAAAGAAGATGAGCCTCGGTCAGATCGTCCAAAAACACCAGTCACTGATAAACAACTTGATGTTATTCATTGTATGGTTGTTGGGAATGATGTCTTCATTTCTCTGCAAGTGATTCCCATACAAATATGAGAGACAACATGAAGTTGACCCTCGGTCAGGTCGTCCAAAAACCTCAGTCACTGATAAACAAGTTGATGCTATTCATTGTATGGTTTTGGGGGAATGATGTCTTCATTTCTCTGCAGGTGAATCCCATACAAAGATGAGAGGCAACATGAAGATGACCCTCGGTCAGGTCGTCCAAAAACCTCAATCACTGATAAACAAGTTGATGATATTCATTCTATGGTTTTGGGGGAATGATGTCTTCATATCTCTGCAAGTGATTCCCATACAAAGATGAGAGGCAACAAAGAAGATGACCCTCGGTCAGGTCGTATAAAAACCTCAATCATTGATAAACAAGTTGATGATATTCATTGTATGGTTTTGGGGGAATGATGTCTTCATTTCTCTGGAGGTGATTCACATACAAAGATGAGAGGCAACATGAAGATGACCCTCGGTCAGGTCGTCCAAAAACCTCAATCACTGATAAACAAGTTGCTGCTATTCATCGTATGGTTTTGGGGGAATGATGTCTTCATTTCTCTGCAGGTGATTTCCATACAAAGATGAGAGGCAACAAAGAAGATGACACTCAGTCAGGTCGTCCAAAAACCTCAGTCACTGATAAACAAGTTGATGATATTCATTGTATGGTTTTAGGGGAATGATGTCTTCATTTCTCTGCAAGTGATTCCCATGCAAAGTTGAGAGGCAGCATGAAGATGACCCTCGGTCAGGTCGTCCAAAACCTCAATCACTGATAAACAAGTTGATGATATTCATTGTATGGTTTTGGGGGTATGATGTCTTCATTTCTCTGCAGGTGATTCCCATGCAAAAATGAGTGACTATATGAAGATGACCCTCGATCAGGCCGTCCAAAAACCTCAGTCACTGATAAACAAGTTGATGATATTAATTGTATGGTTTTGGGGGAATGATGTCTTCAAATCTCTGCAAGTGATTCCCAAACAAAGATGAGAGGCAACAAAGAAGATGACCCTCAGTCAGGTCGTCCAAAAACCTCAATCACTGATAAACAAGTTGATGCTATTCATTGTATGATTTTGGGGAATGATGTCTTCATTTTTCTGCAGGTGATTCCCCATACAAAGATGAGAGGCAACAAAAAGATGATCCTCGGTCAGGTCGTCCAAAAACCTCAATCACTGATAAACAAGTTGATGCTATTCGTTGTATGGTTTTGGGGGAATGATGTCTTCATTTCTCTGCAGGTGATTCCCATACAAAGATGAGAGGCAACAAAGATGACCCTCGGTCAGGTCGTCCAAAAACCTCAATCACTGATAAACAAGTTGATGCTATTCGTTGTATGGTTTTGGGGGAATGATGTCTTCATATCTCTGCAAGTGATTCCCATACAAAGATGAGAGGCAGCATGAAGATGACCCTCGGTCAGGTCGTCCAAAAACCTCAATCACTGATAAACAAGTTGATGCTATTCACCGTATGGTTCTTGGGGAATGATGTCTACATTTCTTTGCAGGTGAATCCCATACAAAGGTGAGAGGCTACAAAGAAGATGACCCTCGGTCAGGTCGTACAAAAATTACTGATGAACAAGTTGATGCCATTCACCGCATGGTTCTGGGGGAATGATGTCTTCATTTCTCTTCAGGTGATTTCCATACAAAGATGAGAGGCAACAAAGAAGATGACCCCCCGGTCAGGTCGTCCGACAACCTCAATTACTGATGGAGAAGTTGATGCTATTCATCGTATGGTTTTGGGGGAATGATGTCTTCATTTCTCTGCAGGTGATTCCCATACAAATATGAGAGGCTGCAAAAAGATGACCCTCGGTCAGGTCGTCCAAAACCTCAATCACTGAAAAACAAGTTGATGCTATTCATCGTATGGTTTTGGGGGAATGATGTCTTCATTTCTCTGCAGGTGAATAACATACAAAGATGTGAGGCAACATGAAGATGACCCTCGGTCAGGTCGTCCAAATCCTCAATTACTGATGAACAAGTTGATGCTATTCACCGTATGGATTTGGGGGTATGACGCCTTCATTTCTCTGCAGGTGATTCCCATACAAAGATGAGAGGCAACAAAGAAGATGTGCCTCGGTCAGTTCGTCCAAAAACACCAGTCACTGATAAACAAGTTGATGCTATTCACCGTATGGATTTGGGGGAATGATGTCGTCATTTCTCTGCAGGTGGTTCCCATACAAATTTGAGAGGCAACAAAGAAGATGACCCTCGGTCAGGTCGCCCCATAACCTCAATTACTGATGAACAAGTTGATTCTATTCCCCGTATGGTTCTGGGGGAATGATGTCTCAATTTCTTTGCAGGTGTATCCCATAGAAAGGTGAGAGGCAACAAAGAAGATGACCCTCGGTCAGGTCGTCCAAAATCATCAATTACTGCTGAATAAGTTAATGCCATTCACCGTATGATTCTGGGGAATGATGTCTTCATTTCTCTGCAGGTGAATAACATACAAAGATGAGAGGCAACCTCGGTCAGATCGTCCAAAAAACATCAGTCACTGATAAACAACTTGATGATATTCATTGTATGGTTTTGGGGGAATGATGTCTTCATTTCTCTGCAAGTTATTCCCATACAAAGATGAGAGGCAACATGAAGATGACCTTCGTTCAGGTCGTCCAAAAACCTCAATCACTGATAAACAAGTTTATGATATTCATTGTATGGTTTTGGGGGTATGATGTCTTCATTTCTCTGCAGGTGATTCCCATGCAAAAATGAGAGACTACATGAAGATGACCCTCGGTCAGGCCGTCCAAAAACCTCAATCACTGAAAAACAAGTTGATGCTATTCATCGTATGGTTCTGGGGGAATGATGTCTTCATTTCTCTGCAGGTGAATTCATATGCAAAGATGAGAGGCAACAAAGAAGATGGCCCTCGGTCAGGTCATCCAAAACCTCAATTACTGAAAAACAATTTGATGCTATTCACCGTATGGATTTGGGGGAATGATGTCTTCATTTCTCTGCAGGTGATTCCCATACAAAGATGAGAGGCAACAAAGAAGATAACCCTCGGTCAGGTCGTCCAAAAACACCAGTCACTGATAAACAAGTTGATTCTATTCACACTATGGATTTGGTGGAATGATGTCGTCATTTCTCTGCAGGTGATTTTCATACAAAGTTGAGAGGCAACAAAGAAGTTGACCCTCGGTCAGGTCGCCCCATAACCACAATTACTGATGAACAAGTTGATTCTATTCTTATGGTTTTGGGGAATGATGTCGTCATTTCTTTGCAGGTGTATTTCATACAAAGGTTGAGAGGCAACAAAGAAGATGACCCTCGGTCAGGTCGTCCAAAAACCACAATTACTGATGAAGAAGTTGTTGCCATTCACCGTATGGTTCTGGGGGAATGATGTCTTCATTTCTCTGCAGGTGAATAACATACAAATATGAGAGGCAACAAAGAAGATGGCCCTCGGTCAGGTCATCCATAATACTCAATTACTGATGAACAAGTTGATGCTATTCACCATATGGATTTGTGGGAATGATGTCTTCATTTTCTGCAGGTGATTCCCATACAAATATGAGAGGCGACAAAGAAGATGAGCCTCGGTCAGTTCGTCCAAAAACCCCAGCCACTGACAAACAAGTTGATGCTATTCACCGTATGGATTTGGGGGAATGATGTCTTCATTTCTCTGCAGGTGATTCCCACACAAATTTGAGATGCCACAAAGAAGATGACCCTCGGTCAGGTCGTCCATAATACTCAATTACTGATGAACAAGTTGATTCTATTCCCCGTATGGTTCTGGGGGATTGATGTCTCCATTTCTTTGCAGGTGAATCCCATACAAAGATGAGAGGCAACAAAGATCACCCTCGGTCAGGTCGTCCAAAATCCTCAATTACTGATGAACAAGTTGATGCCATTCACCGTATGGTTCTTGGGGATTGATGCCTTCCTTTCTCTGCAGGTGATTAGAAAGAAGATGACTCTCGGTCAGGTCGCCCCATAACCTCAATTACTGATGGAGAAGTTTATTATATTCCCCGTATGGTTTTGGAGAAATGATGTCTCCATTTCTTTGCAGGTGAATCCCATACAAAGGTGAGAGGCAACAAAGAAGATGACCCTCGGTCAAGTCGTCCAATATCCTCAATTACTGATGAACAAGTTGATGCTATTCATTTTATGGTTTTTGGGGAATGATGTCTTCATTTCTCTGCAGGTGATTCCCACACAAAGTTGAGAGGCCACAAAGAAGTTGACCCTCGGTCAGGTCGCCCCATAACCTCAATCTCTGATGAACAACTTTTAGATATTCATTGTATGGTTTTGGGTGAATGATGTCTTCATTTCTCTGCAGGTAATTCCCATACAAAGATGAGTGGCAACAAAGAAGATGACCCTTGGTCAGGTCGTTCAAAAACCCCAGTCACTGATAAACAATTAATGCTATTCATCGTATGATTTTGGGGTAATTATGCCTCCATTTCTCTGCAGGTATTTCCAATACAAAGATGAGAGGCAGCAAAAAAGATGACCCTCGGTCAGGTCGTCCAAAACCTCAATCACTGATAAACAAGTTGATGCCATTCACCGTATGGTTCTGGGGGAATGATGTCTTCATTTCTCTTCAGGTGATTTCCATACAAAGATGAGAGGCAACAAAGAAGATGACCCCCGGTCAGGTCGTCCGACAACCTCAATTACTGATGAACAAGTTGATGCTATTCATTGTATCGTTTTGGGTGAATGATGTCTTCATTTCTCTGCAGGTGTTTCTTATACAAATATGAGTGGCAACAAAGAAGATGACCCTTGGTCAGGTCGTCCGAAAACCTCAATTACTGATGAACACGTTGATGCTATTCATCGTATGGTTTTTGGGACAATGATGTCTTCATTTCTCTGCAGGTGAATCCCATACAAAGATGCGAGGCGTGTGACAAATCTAAAAATAGACAAAGTAGAGGCCTGAACAGTTTTACATATCTTTCTTTAACTTTTTGTACATTGTTTCATGTATAAACACTTTTGATGAGATTTTATAAGCATCTGGTACAATTGACCCGTTAAGAATTTTAGTGGACTTGTATAAATCAAAATGAAAAATAAGATATAGATTTTGATCAAAAAAATATTAAGAAATATATTTACCGATTATTTTACAAAAGAAAAGATGAGAAATAAAATGAAATGTGAAAAGTTCAAAGCGACCTCAAGTGCTTGTAGTTGGTTGCTCGCATTTTGCAGACGTGAAAAGAATAAATCTTTTCGCTACGAAAATTCACTGAAAAAGTGATAGATTCTTTCAAATCTCGTGCCGCCTGTAATTATCGTCAGGGGGCGGTAATCCAATACATGAATCCAGTTTCCAGTTCGCCCTACGTTTGCGAGAACTATAAACATATCTGAAGGTCAAACGCTTCAAAAAGTTGGAACCTGGACCCGGAAAGAAATATTTACGCATGGTCAGTTGTATATTGCATACTCAAGAGTAAGAAATCCTAAGAATTTATTCTTCGCCTTTAAAATGGAAAAAGGAAAAAAGAAATTTTCTTAAAAATTATTGTTTACTATGAAGTTCTATAAAATTAAATTAAAGTAGTAGAAATAGGGTTTTTGTCAAACTATTTTCCAAACAAATCAGCTTATGTCATCGATTCTTTTGCAAAATTGAACAAAACGTAGAGTTTGTAAATCTTGACAAAAAATGTTAGCGATATCTTCAACAGTACTAAATATAGTGAGGAGTTCAAAACGCGTCGGCGGGCTGCAGAAGTCTTCTACTTTGTATAAAATGCCTGTAGTCCAAGCCTAATTTCAGATTTAGCCCGTAGTCGTTTAAAATTCGCTGTAGTTTTTGTCTCTCAACTGAACTCTCCACTGGTATGAACCTCGGAATAACATCACACGGAGGTGAGGCGATGAACTAAAAAAAAAGTGTTTATTAAAATTACTTACAAAATCCCAATTAGCAAAATAGGAATTCGACCTCAAAAGCACACAATACAGTTTAATCTGGATTGCTGTTCATAGCACTATTTTTTTTAAATTCGAGCCCAGAGGTCATATCTTAAAATTGATCCAAGTCCGTGTTACTAGCTAATAACAGATTTTAATGAATTAACTGAAGCAT
Source organism: Acanthosepion pharaonis (assembly GCA_903632075.3). NCBI lineage: Eukaryota > Metazoa > Mollusca > Cephalopoda > Sepiida > Sepiidae > Acanthosepion > Acanthosepion pharaonis. Next base: position 477,024 of record CAHIKZ030000346.1, read on the forward strand.
TTCCTTTCTAACCGCACATACAATTTTGTGGATTAATTCGGAGTATTTTGTGACTTTATATGCACTGATATCTACTAGTCAATTACCAACACTGATCGTGAGTTAAATAAATACCAACCAACCAGCAATTAAATGTACTTACTTATATCGAGACTTACACATTGTACATTTCAATCTATGATAGGTTGGGGTGGGGGGTTAGGTGTTTGGGTGTTTTTTTTTTACGATTTCGTAACATCATATTTCACTATGCAACAAAGACGCCTTGTTGAAAAAGGTTCTCGTACGGTCAACGAAGTTAAGCAACGCCGAGCGTGGTCAGTACCTACATGGGTAACTGCTTGGGAATATCAGGTGCTATAAGCTAGGATGTGAGCGTGGCACGAATTAACTCTCGTTTATATATAGCAGCTAAATAATACGGTATTTTCCAGATCAAAATTGCAATCACACAGTTTCAGGTGGTATGCAAACGCATTCAGTATCATGTTAACTTGTAAGTCCTTATATATGTATATATATATACCTAGTGAGCCAAACAAACCTACCTAGGTTTCACCTAAACGGATCGTCATGGAAATTCTTTTGTTAGTTAATTGTTTACTCGTATCGGGTTTTTTTTCTTTGGGCTTCAAACCTGTATGTGTGCGATTTTTTTCGACAGACTTTCATGTTTGTAGCTCTTTCTTTTTTTAAACTTTTTTTCCCTCGAGATTGATTTGATTAGTGGCAAATCAAAATTCGAGGGTTTTTCGAAACGAGTATAGTTATCTATATTTGTATATATATATATATATATATATATATATATATATATATATATATATATATATATATATTTCATTAAATAATATAGACAAGTGTTGTCTATTTATTTTATGTAAATTTTGTTCGTAACGTCTGATAAGTTTAATAACATTATCGTTGAACGAAGAAAGAAATTCACAATATTGATCCATATTTTTTTTAATACAATCTAAGCTTTCGGCTTACATAAGCCATTATCAAAGATGTCAATTATAAACATATTAAGCAATATACGGACAAGACAGTGATGATAGCCTGTCATTGTTTACATAGATGATTTCTAAGCAACAATAAACACGTGCATATAAGACGCTAGAAGCGAAAATCGCACCGCATCTCGTGACGTCACACATGGCCACGCGAGAGTGAATTGAGAAGTATGAAGTATGGGAAGCCGTTGGTATAAACCAATGGCTTCTGTTACTAATTATATATATATATATATATATATATATATATATATATATATATATTCAAGGGTAAGACAAAAATATCTGCACGTTAACCATAACTTATCTTTAGACAAGGGTGCGGAAAATTTGTAACTTTTCCTAATTTGTGTGGGGGGGGAATTAATGGATAGCGGCTCGGATTGAGGAATTGAGAGCCGAGTTCGAATTCTAGTCGAATCCATTGTATTCACATTCATAAAGAGGTTCTACCACCCCGGGTCAGGGTGGGCCTTGGGTACAACAGCAGTTAAAATGTGATTCCACGCTCCTCAAAACTTCCGATCTCAGAGCCCTAAATCATTTACGTCTGCTTCGACAGTTTAGGCTTATCGGCCTGATACGGTCTGTGGCAAAAACTGGCTTATTAATTTTAATGCCTCCAACATGGAACTTCTCTCCATTAATCATCTGAAAACCCCTCTCTACCTTCCACCAGTATGGCTGATGCTAACCTCCAGGAAAGTGACTCGTTGCGCCTTCTTGAGTTAATGCTTTCAGCTGACATGAAGTGGAAAGACTATATTGAATCCATTGTTAGGTCAGCTGCTAAGGAAGTGAGTTCACTGTCTCATGCGACACAATTAATCTACCCAGAATCTATCTATAAGTCTACCATTCGTCCATGCTCTGAACATTGCTGTCACATATGGTCCGGTGCCCCTCCTATTTATCTTGAGTTCCTTGATAAAGAAGAATCAGCAATATTATTGGTCCTGATCTGGCGTCTCGGCTTCAGTCAATTTTTCCACCGCCGTAAGGTTTCCTCTCTGTGTCTTTTCTATAAACACTTTCATGGTAATTGTTCGGATGAGCTCTTCGCTATGGTACCTAAACTTCATGAATTTTATCGCAGTACTAGACTGGTGTCGAGATTTCATCAATTGACATTTGAGTTGGGTAAATATAGCCGTAAGTTCTATGCTAACAGTTTCTTTTCTCGCACGTCTCGCTTGTGGAACTCTCGTCCGGCTCCATGCTTTCCAGTCAACTTTAATCTGCAAAAATTTAAATGCAGTGTCAGTCACTATCTACTGTCCTCCTGATTACTCTTTTCTCTTTCCACTCATCTATATAATAAATACGAATCTCAGCGTGTCACAATTTTTCATTTAAAGGGACATAACTCTCTAACTTTCAATAGCTCATGTTAAAGAACTTTTGAATTCCCAAGTTTTCATTACTGCGGTTGCTTTCGAAGATTCTTTACGTGAATTTTTGCGACGAAGTTTTTGTACGATAACAATCTTTATAATTTGGAAATAAATTTGGGAATAATCGAAATTAATTGCGAAATCAGGCGAAAGTCGCTCATGAAATAAAAATAATTGTTTGTACAGAAATTAAAAACCTATGTAAATCAAGTTGTCTTTAAATTAAGTGACAGCAGAAGAATTATCGAACTTTTAAAAGGTAAGCTTAAATATTAATGCAATACTTAAATACAGCGATCAATTTTGAGTTCTTCTGTAGTTTATTGTTGCCTATAGCGTCTACTCCTCCCTAGCTACTGTAATGAAGGCCTATCGACACCTCGATATTTAGGCGCCCTCCCCCACGAGGGCATCATGTGGCACAAGGCCGGTTTAACGTGGGATCTCCGAGCCCGTGGGCTCGGCCAAAAATATGCACATTGAACGCGTATAAACGGGTTCAGGGTCGGTTTACCTCCCCGAAAGAGAATTAAGCAACGTCGAGTCTGGTCAGTACCTAGATGGGTGACCACTTGGGAATACCAGGCGCTTTAAGCTTGGATGTTCAGGTGATGTAATGGATAACGGATCGGAATGAGAAATAGAAGTTAAGCAACGTCGAGTCTGGTCAGTACCTAGATGGGTGACCGCTTGGGAATACCAGGCGCTGTAAGCTTGGATGTGCGGGTGATGTAATGGATAACGGATCGGAATGAGAAATAGAAGTTAAGCAACGTCGAGTCTGGTCAGTACCTAGATGGGTGACCACTTGGGAATACCAGGCGCTGTAAGCTTGGATATGCGGATGGTGTAATGGATAATGGCTTGGAATTGTTAATCGGAGAGCCGAGTTCCAATTTCCGTCGAGTTTGTTATATTCACTTACGCGCAAATACCTCTGGGAAAGGAATGTGCCAACCTCTTGGAAAGCATTTTTGGCTATCACAATGCGCCTTCGGATCTCAGTGTCACACTTTCCGTCCTATGTTAGAACACTTCCCAGACCTTTAAATTTCAGCCCTTGCTTGATTTTGGCATCCCCGATTTGCAATTCGCACTTTGGGTCGCCCCTTTTGCTAACGACTATGGATTTTGCCTTTTTTTTCCATTACATTCTGTAGTAGTTTTTTCGTAGTTTCTTTTCTGTGTTTACTATCAACACTGTGCCATCTGCAGATTTTATGTAATTAAGATTGTGATTGCCAATAAGCAATCCTGGCATAACATCTAATTTTCTCAGAATCGCCTTACTGTATAGATTGAATAAGTCCGGTGAGAAGACACATCCTTGTCTTACACACTTTTCTATTCTTGTATATCTGAACTTATTTTTTTATCCGTATGCAGGCGGTTTGCTGCCAGTACAGTTTTTGCATTATTCTAATATCCTTACCAAATATGTCAAAGTTGCTGATCAGTTCCTACAGATCTTTGTGGCGTACTTAATCTCTTCACCTCATACTCGAGAGGCTTTTTCACCGACAGCGAAAGAAGTTGTTACCCGACTCTAGCGGAGAGGGTCGCAAAAGAAGAACGTTTTCCTTTGCAACCCGTTCATTCACCAACTATCTCTACGCTGGTCTTTTCAGTTGAATTCATTGTCAGCAGTTAAGACTGTGACCGCTAACAATGAATCCTGGTAGGACATCTAATTCTCTCAGAATCGCCTTACTCTATAGATCGAATAAGTTTTACACACTTTTTGTGTACATGCTGAAAATATTTTTTATCAGTTCAGTAGTCTTTTCTTTGTTTCTTTTGCTTCACGTCTCTTCTTCATCTGTAAGGAGATTGTCCAGCATTCATTGTCATATAATGTGTTGGATTCTATAATTTAAGTTAATCTGATTTTAAAAAGTCCAAGAATATATTTAAGTGAGTGGAGCGGCGATGTCGACCGGGCAGACCTAAAGCGCAAACACCTCATTCTTTCTCGCTTTAGTAGCCTTCCATTTGGATTGGCGGAAGAGGTGAGGCCAGAGGTATGTTATAAAAATCCCTAGACCTCATACTCGACAGGCTTTTATTTGGCCGACAACGAAACAAGTTGTTGTTGTTGTTCTTGTCTGTTATTACTGTGGTTACCCGACTCAGACAGAGAGGGTCGCAAAGGAAGAACGTTTTCCTTTGCAACCTGTTCATTCATCAACTATCTCCACACTGGTCTTTTCAGTCGAATTCATTTTCAACAGTTGTTAAGATTGTGACCGCTAACAATAAATCGTGGTAAGACATCTAATTCTCTCAGAATCGTCTCGCTGTATAGATTGAATAAGTCTGGTGTTAAGACACATCCTTGTCTTACACACTTTTCTATTTTTGTATATCTGCTAAATTTATTTTGTATCTGTATGCAGGCGCTTTGCTGTATAGATTCTGTGTTATTCTAATATGCTTTCCAAATATGTCAAGGTGGCTGCGTTTAAAGAAAAAAATGCCTCATTTAAACGAACGCTTTAACGAAATGCTTGATGTCTAGTCACTTTTTGTTGTATTCGTTCGCAAAATGGGATCAATAATTTCCTCTTCCCAACCTGTTGATTAAGAACGAAAAAGTCGATCATCAGATAATTCATGGTCATTTCAAACATGTTTATCTAACAAATGACTACGAAGTCATTGATTCTTTTTTTGTTACATAATCGCGCCAATCCGCGCGTAGCTGAGCTGGATAGACAAACAAACAAGAAAAAAAAAAAAGCAACATATGTTCTTTGCTAGGATTTCAGAGAAACGGAAAAGTGGGTCATTTTATTTTTTACTAGACTATCCGTGACCCGTTGGGCCATTGACTTAAAAATAAAGTTGAAATAAAAATACTTACTGTATAAACAACTCGTATTTTAAAATCTTATTCACTTAAAATATTTTTCAATTAGATTAACTTAAAAATATTTTTAATAGTCTAAAATATATTTTAAAATCATATTTACGTGAAAATATTTTTTTAAATATGCCAAGAAATATATTTTTTGAATATTTAAATATTGTCTATTTAAAGAAAGCTGAAATTTCAATAATTACTCTACAGACAACTGGACGAAACAGCAAAACGGGTCTTTTTTTGTCTGTCTTTAACTCAAAAATATTTTAGTTAAAAAAAAATGTCTGTTTGAAGAAAGTTAAAATATAAATGCTTACTGCATAAACAACTCGTATTTTTAAATCTTATTTAGTTAAAATATTTAAAATCAGATTAACTTAAATAATTCTGCGCCAGACTGACGCACCACACAAGCACAGACTAATCACAAACTTTTAGCATTATATATATATATATATATATATATATATATATATATAGAGAGAGAGAGAGAGAGAGAGAGAGATTGGGTCAGAACAAAAGTTCATAGCTTTTTTAAATGTATTTCAAAGACAATATTTAGATGTTACATTCACTCATGACGAAATACCCTTGGGAAAGGTATGAATCCATCGGTTCTTCCCCCGCCTATGGGTTAATTAGTAAGACTAATAATAATATTTAGATTTCGGCTTTAAATAACGCTTAGAGTTTGATATGCCGCTAAACACAAACAACACGTTATGGATTGAATTGTAGGACAGTCTGGGTCTTATATCGTTGGTTGGCTACCAGTCTATCACAGAAAGAAATGGCGACCTACTGCGGGAAAATCTTCTGCCTAGTCAGCCATGAATCAAAAGAGAAATGATCGTGTATCACGTATGACACTTAACTGACTGACTGAGTTCCCGTAAAACTTTCATGGTTTTTCTTATTTGAATTTTCTGATGGATTTTAATTCTTAAGTTAATAATTGAATAAACTCTCCGTGAGTTCTGCGACAATAAAATACCCGTAGAAATTCTTCTATTGCTTCGTTAAATGTTTGAGCTTAACAGTTTCAACAAATCATCGGAATAAAAATATAACAATCATAATGGATTAATATAATTTCATGGCGTTCTTTACTTCAGACCAAATTATAGTGCAACTCACGACCAGCGTGGCCGGACATTTGGCTGACAGACATTTGGCCGGTGGACATTTAACCGAAAAAGTACAAGTAAAAATAGTAACAAGCAATACTTTAAGCATTTTAATTAGCAGTATTATAAGGTAGAATAGGACTAATAATTTACCATTGAATTTTAATTGATTAAATTACTAAATCTAAATTTAAAGTTAAAAGTTTTCTTATTTTAATATTTATTGAAATTAGTATTTTAAAAATATTTCAGTGAATTTGGGCTAAAAAGTAGCACCTAATTATTTAAATTCGTATTTAACAGTAAGATAAAAGCTAGTTCATCCCTTTAAGATAATGATCATTAAAAGCGAAATTGAAAGATCTTTCATATCGTAAAAGCTTAAGATTTTGGCTGTAGTAAAATGTGCTTTTTCTCAAAATGCTTATCAACTTACAGTAATATTTGAAGTAAAATATAATATATATAGAGACTAGATTTTTAAAAAAGCCTGTAAAAAACCCGAAAAATTATAAATTAATACAGTAAATAAATATAAATATATGTAGCACATTACGTTAAAGAGTGTGACATACGCCACTGCATTTTCGGCCAAATGTCCGTCGGCCAAATGTCCGATGAGCCAGGATCAGCACTCGAAGCCTATTTCAAATCTCGTCGTTCCACTGAAAATTTGGGTTTAGGATAGTTCGCTACTCTAGTCGGCTTAAGAAATTCAAAGGAAAAATAGAGATTAGGAACAGAATTAATTTGTCTCGAAAAGATAATCCTCTTTATCGTCGGATAATACCTTTTTTTTTATTTTTACAAAGGTTTCATTACAATTAATATATAATTTTTCAGAGATTCCGATTCATTAGGGTCAGATTACACTGATTCTAGTGCGATTACCGAAGTTAAGCAACATTGAGCCTGGTCAGCACCTAGATGGGTAACCACAGGGATTATCAGGTACAGTAACCTTGGATGTTCAGGTTGTATTTTGTACAGACACATCACACTGAAACACTGATTCCCGTGTGAACACCGACGTAAAGCAACGTCGAGCCTGGTCAGTACCTAGATGGGTAACCTCTGAGGATTATCAGGTGCTATAACCTTGGATGTGCAGGCCGTATTTTTTACAGACGCACCACGTTGAAACACTGATTCCCGTGCGATCACGGAAGTTAAGCAACGTCGAGCCTGGTCAGTACCTAGATGGGTAACCGCTGGGGATTATCAGGTGCTATAACCTTGGATGTGCAGGTCGTATTTTTTACAGACACATCACGCTGAAACACTGATCCCCGCGCGAACACTGAAGTTAAAAGACTTTTGAATAGACCGTTCGTTCTGAGGAGATCTTGTGTGACGGCTTCCATTCGATAATAATAAAGTTGCATTCTTCTTCCACAGCTGGTGATCGCTAGTTGTTTTGATTCAAGTTGAGAAGAACTTCAACACAGGGGAATTTAACTTAACTAGTTTCTTAACGTGGACTTATACTTCTCTAAATATCCAGTGGGGTTGCTCTCCCTCCAGTGGGAACCCGTTTCAGACACGAAACTCAACATGTCTACATTGCTTGACGGTTAAGACTCGACTTTACATTACTCGGAAGGTTATCCTCATCTTCATTGCCATATTCACAACGTTTCGGCCGAATTTCGAATTTCGAACCGAACCCTTTATTTCGTTCACCGTGGTAGATTGTTCTAGTTCCACTTGCCATGCCTCTTCCGGATGTCTCAGTTATTTCCCTTTATTTGAATTTTTGAATGATAGAAGCACAGAAGTTTTTTTATTATTATGATTACTTGCATTATTTACATTACTCAGACCGTTATCTTCATCTTCATTTCCATATTAACAACGTTTCGGCCGTTGTACGCTCCGGCCTTCTTCAGGTGATTAGAATTTCGAAGCGAACCGTTTATTTCGTCCACCGGGGGTAGATTGTTCTTGTTCCACTTGCCATGCCTTCTACGGATGTCACAGTTATTTCCCTTTAATTGAATTTTTGGATGATAGAAGCAGAGAAGGTTTTAATTATGATTACTTGCATTATTTACATTACTCAGGCCATTATCTTCATCTTCATTTCCATATTAACAATATTTCGGCCGTTGTACGCTCCGGCCTTCTTCAGGTGATTATAATTTCGAAGCGAACCGTTTATTTCGTCAACCGGGGGTAGATTGTTCTAGTTCTACTTGCCATGCCTCCTCAGTATGTCACAGTTATTTCCCTTTAATTCGACTCTCTCAGTATTGGTTCACCACTGCTGTGGCCTGTCACTGAACTCACAAATCTGTGGGCCTAGTCACCCAATCTAACCAACGTCTTTATCCACCGGGCCATGTGTTCTCAAGGACAACTAGACACCAAGAGTTGTGAGTTCAATACCATGTCACGGCAGTGGTGAACCCAAACTTGGAGAGTTAAGTTAAAGGGAAATAACAGAGGCATCCAGAAGAGGTATGGAACGTGGAACTAGAACAATATATCCTGGTGGACGAAATAAAGGGTTCGGTTCGAAATTATAATCACCTGAAGAAGGCCGGGACATACAACGGCCGAAACGTTGTGAATATGAAAATGAAGATGAGGATAACGGTTTGAGTAATGTAGATAATGCAAGTAATCATATTAAAAAGTCTTCTCTGTTTCTATCATTCCCACGCTGGCTCAGCGAATCAAAATCGACTTCCTTTATTTTATCTTGTATCTGATCCCTATGATCAACCTCAGGAAGTCCGAGTAGAGATATACTTCTCTAAAAAATAATAGTCTACGAAACTATTATTTGACACAACGTCGAGCCAGGTCAACACCTAGATGAGTAACCGCTAGGGATTATCAGGTGCTGTAACCTTGGATGTGCAGGTCGTATTTTTTACAGACACATCACGGTGAAACACTGATTCCCGTGCGATCACGGAAGTTAAGCAAGGTTAAGCCTGGTCAACACCTAGGTGGGTACGTTCTCGGTGTTCCAAATCAAAATCACATGTTTAAATGCCATCTATTGAAAAAAGGTAAAAAATTTTGGCAACGTTTAACTTTTGTGTCCACAAAACACGGTTTTTCAAAAGGACAGTTATTCCCTCAACACCGCTATTACTGTATACACTTTTGATTCCCTCGGTAATGTTTATTGTTTTAAAAAACGCAGATTAGAATTTTAATAAAACCCGATCATATCAAAATACATTTTCTTTATTCTTGAGAAATTGCAACAAAGATGTTAAACACTATTTATTAGATCGCTTATTTATAAGAATAATTTCATATTTTCATTCTAAAAATAACTGAACCGACTCTCATATATTAATTTACTAATTTATAAAGAAATAAATACGAAAATATTTTTTATTCATAAATTTATAAAAATGTCTGTGATCAAGGAAATTTAAATAAACACGTGATGATGCGTTTTTGCGCGTCACTGCACAAGCTGTGATGATATCCAAGGTCGGCTGTATACAAATACACAGGCGCTCACAATGTTCCCCAGATTCGACTCAATATCAGGGACTTGAGCCCTGTCAACAAAAAATAAGGATAATTGCTTCCTTGATACCTGTTGAGTTAGAAAGTAGCAAAAAAAAAAAAAAAAAAAATGTGTTTTCTCACTTAATCGGAAATATCTTCTCACTTAATCGGAAATATCCACTCGCTTAATCGGAAATATCTTCCTTCTGCTTCAAGAAAGCGAACTTCTGGTATCTGACTGCGCACCAAGTTCCGGCCACATAAAACAGACCCCAACACACTCACTGCCTGGTCGTTTCACTTGTCGGAGTTAGCTCCCCCTTAATTTCCTTATTGTCAATAGGAGTCGCTCTCCCTACACTATAAATACTGGTCGACTTCTTACCTCGTTCTCTTTTTCATTTCAGGGGGCTTGCTTCGGCAATTAGTTGGAGTTTCGTCTCCAGCCATGCTGGTCGAACTCTCTGCCTTCTGGCAGAGGGGGACCCAGACGAGTCTATGCCTTCGGGCAGAGTCTCGTCCGGGCTGGTAGACAGCTACCCGACCCCGTGTATACGAGGTCTAAGGGCGGTTTAAAAAAGCCCTTGTGCCACATCCAGCCTCGCCGGGTGGTGAGGTAAATAAAATTTTTCATTTTTTTCATTTCAGCGAACACATCTACAATGTAAGCTCTTGCAGAAGATAGCGTCTTCCCATTTGTAGGAGACGCCATGAACGTTATACACACGTACACGTACGTACGAATATTCACCAAAATACAAACTCTTTACGTTCACACACAAACACAAATGTTGATGTCTTTGTCACGTGTAAATTTGTTGTTTAATACATATATGTGTTTATATATATATATCGGTCTTGTTTGTTTTCTTTACATCTTCGATTGGACTCAACTTGAGTCCGCCGTGTTCTTGTAGTTGGACCTCCTTCTAGCAGGAAATAAACGCACGTGTTTCTAATTCAACAACACGTAAACCCACCCCGGTCCTCTACACACACCTTACTGGCTGATTTCCCTGACTGCCTTTCACTCACTGCCCAATTCATTACATGGATACTGGCTAGAGGAACAACCACTCCTTTTCGTCCACTTATGTTCTACCAGCCACAAAGAGGGCCACTCAAACAGGTTTTGGATAATCTGTCTATCAAAGGGAGCGTGCTTGAATACGGAGCGGACGGGGTAGACGTCAGACTGTTATCTGACTTCTTACCAAATTTCAATCATGGAAAACAGACCCCATCACACTCACTGACTGGTCGTCTCTCTCACTAGTGGCCGTTTTTCTGATTGACCTTCACTCACTGTCCAATTCATCATATAGATACTGACTGAGGGAACAACCACGCCTTTCTGTCCACTTGTGATTTACTAACCAGAATGGGGAACCAACTAGACAGTCTTTCAAAGGACCTTATTTTTATGGCTAGCAAAACTTGGAGAGTTGAGAGAGGGCAATAACTGAGACACCCAGAAGAGGCATGGCATGTGGAACTAGAACAATCTACCCCGGTGAACGAAATAAAAGGTTCGGTTCGAAATTCTAATCACCTGAAGAAGGCCGGAGCGTACAACGGCCGAAACGTTGGGAATATGGAAATGAAGATGGGGGTAACAATTCGAGTAATGTAAATAATGCAAGTAATCATAATAATGAATTTTCTCTGTTTCTATTATATGTCAATTCAAAGGTGGGACGAAGACAGTGTTATAGACAAGCGTATGGTTGCAAGAAAGAAATACGACAACAGCAGAAATAGATTTACGTGGTTTATTTCAACAGGAACGTGTGGGTTTGGGACAGCTACCTTGTGGTAAAGTTCATAAGCCGGCTTCGGATCTAGGTCGATCTCTCATAGTAGTTCACACATGTTGACGGTGGTTGACGCTCCCCTGCTGTCAGTAGCTGACCGTGACAGGTCTCTACTCTGGGCACCTGTTAACTGACTGTTGAACTTCCGTGTAACCCCTTTTATAGCGTTTTTTTATGGCTTAACAGACTCGAAAAACGAAGCGGGTATAATTAGGAGGGAAGCATTTTTATTGGACAAAAAATAGAGCACTTTAAATATTATTTTATTTTTCGACCGGAATGGTCATTTTGTGACGGGGCTTTGTCCCGTTCACATCCGGTTCTCGCTCTTGAGTATTTGCCTGTAAATCAACCGAGATATGTCTTATTTTATTTTATAACAACAGGATTCCTGAATAATTCTGGCCATTAAATTGACTTAAAAAGACAAAGAATCTTTCTATTTATCTAGGGTGGGTGAGAAATTGTAATACTACACATAACGACGAGTAGTATAATATTTTTGTTTTATTGAGTTTTGTATGTTACAATTCAGAGATGACTTTCAGGTAGAGGTGGTCCAACTAAAAAAAACAAAAAACAAAACATGATTTGGTTTCCTCAAAGCCTTGTACTTTTAATCACTAATCTTCCCAAAATTGAAATTATAGAGTTTTCGTACAATTAGTTAGGTGGGGGTAATACATATGAAAAAAAAAAAATTTGCCATGACTTTAAAAAAGAAAAAATATATTTATAATAAGTTCCATCATTTGGGAATAATTTCTGAAGGTTTCATTAAAATCCGACAATTATTTTTATTTTTGCAAGATTTTCAAAATTAATGTCTGTCATACAGAAAAAAATGCACTAAAATTTTATGTTATTTTACTAGTTCCGGTGACACAAAGAGAAACAAGTTTTTTTTTAATCAAAATTTAGAATGTTCTAAAAAGAAGGAAAAATCTTAAAAAATAATTAAAAATACTTTGATCGTTCCTCTTAATAATAACATAAACATTTAGATGATAAAATTTTGTTTTCGTCAAGGTTGGCGTTTTTTTCATCATGCTATGCTCTGTTTTTAGCGATCTCATGAAGATGTAGCGGACCGTGGCGGTGATGAGTATACAGAAGAACACATCTGGGTAGAATTTCTCCTGCTAGTCGATCCAGCTACATGTGAAAGTTGGACTTTAATTAAGTCCAAAGAAGACAAGGAAAAACAAACAAGACCGATATGTATTAACAACAAATACAAGTTACAGGTTACAAGCAAATGGACAGTTACATGGACAGAGTGCGTGTGGTGAATATTATGTCTGTGTGTGTTGTGGTGAGTGTTCGTACGTACGTGTATTGTTCTTAGCGTGTTCCCAGTATTTGGGAAACGCTGTATCTGTGAGAGCTCACATCTGCGAGGTGGTATAAGGCTGAAGGCCTGAGGAAAAAAGAGATCGAGGCGAAGGGTCAGCCAGTATTTATAGCCAGGGGAGAGAGACCCCTGGTCAAGGGCTAAGGAGCTGAGGAGGAACTAACTCCGACAAAGATACCTAAGTAACAATAATTATGAATTTTGAAAAAATGCATTTTCAGGACATTTCTTTCAGAAATTTACCAAAAATATGTTCAGGGCATCTCCTCCTCTTACAGAGTTTGATAATTTTGTAATTTTCTTTCTTTTTTTTTTTTTTTATATATATTTTAATATTTTTATATATAAATAAAAACGTCCATGAACAAGAAAATGTAAATAAAAAAAAAGCATAGTAACGATGAACTGTAATTATAAATTAAAAAAAAATGCATTTTCTGGGCCTTTTTTTCATTTGTTTTTGCCACATAAATTCACCAAAATAGGTTGACAACATCTTTTTTTTTTCCCGAATCAAACATTCTTTGAATTTTAGATTTTAGGCGAGACCACAAAAACCTCAATATTTTCAGGGTGTGTCTCCTTATTCATTCAAAGTTAGCATATAGTGATTTTCCAAGCGTAGCTTAGATGTGGCAAAAGGACGAAAGTAAGGAGCACCCAGTGAGGATCGAACTCACTACTCAGTCGCAATTGTTTTAGCGAGACGAGCTTGCTAACCATGACACCGCCTCGAAGTGCCTGACAAAGACTTTTTTGACTCACTCGAAAATTATTATTTTTTAAAAAGCGATGATTAGAATTTTAACAAAGCCCAAACATGAAAAGAAAAGATATTAAAAACTATTTATTGCTTATTTACAAGAATAATTTTGTATTTATACGATTATAAAAATATGTGAAGCAACTATCAAGAAATATTTATTATTTGCCATTTTATAAAGAAATACATATGAAAAGTAATTTATATTACGGTTGGAGGGGACGTTTGAGTTTGCGTGTTGTTGCATTAGAAACACATGTGTAACTCCTGGTAGAATATTAAAAGGTCCAACTACAAAAAAATGGCCGGACTTGAATTAAGTCCAACTGAAGATGTAAAGAAGACAAACAAGACCAATATATATATATATATATATATATATATATATATATATATATATATATATATATATATTAATTGATTTAAAATATTTTTTTCACTACACAGTTCTAACCATGTTTCAAAAATGGAAGCTGAAAGCTCCGAATTTAATTTTGTAATTAAATTAAAGACATTAGTTCCATTTCATCCCCAAGCGAATTTTGGAGTAACTTTTAAAATTACTGGGTTTTAAAGACACAGCTAAAATCATAATTCACGTTTCCAAGGATACAGAGAAATCCACTTCAACGAGACAAGGGGTGGTTGCATGTTCATTATCGCTGTATTTTGATGTATCAGTTATTAGTTACGTTTTGGTAGGGGTAGGGATGTATTTTTCAATGAAATCTGACATCCGTTAAATGCATGTCGAGTGGATTTTTAAAAAATTTTTATTGTTAACGGCAAAAATTCTTTCGGCATTTTTTTCTATTTGTATATTTAAAGTTTTTTTTTGGGGGGTGTTTAGGTTAGAATACGTTTTATTTAACTACGATTTGAAAAATATTTAATTAATTTAATTATCTAATATACTATATTTCTTTTAAGAACAAGTAAATGTATAAGAATACCTTACAGTATGTAGAATTATTTTCACATCAAGTATAAGTATGTATATTATTAGGTAACAATTTTTTTTTAATTATATTTAAATATTATTTAAGTAAAATTTATGACAATGACGGCAAAAATAGCTAATTAATTTCACTGATTTAATAAACTTTTATTTTTTATATAAACCTAGTAATATATTGTTTTTCATGTAAGAACAAAGGACATGGGTCATTCAATGGCTTACATCTTCTAGCATTTCATATTAATTTCATTTTACTGTAGGTGTTTTATTGGATTCTTTTAAGTGCTTGTAGTACTTAGAGGGAGGTCTTTAGGTTAGAATACGTTTTATTTAATTACAATTTTAAAAATGTTTAGGTTAGAATTCGTTTTATTTAACTACAATTTATATATATATAAACACATAAATTTATTAAACAACACAATTTTACAATGGACATAGGCAATAATA
The DNA here is from genome assembly GCA_903632075.3 of Acanthosepion pharaonis. NCBI lineage: Eukaryota > Metazoa > Mollusca > Cephalopoda > Sepiida > Sepiidae > Acanthosepion > Acanthosepion pharaonis. The sequence continues at coordinate 492,240 of CAHIKZ030000346.1, forward strand.
TTTGTTTGTGTCTGTTCTTTGGTGAATGTTCGTACGTACGTGTATGTGTGTATAATGTTCATGTAGTCTCCCACAGATGGGAAGACGCGGATCTTCTAAGAGAGTTTACATTGTAGTCGCTGAAATGAAGAAATGAAAATAAGAACGAGCCGAGAAGTCACCCAGTATTTATAGTATAGGGAGAATGACCCCTAGTGACAATTTGGGAATTAAGGAGGAGCTAACTCCGACACGGTTACGTCTAAACCCATTCCAACTTTTGTAAAAAATGATACTGCAACATTAGGTTTCTAAATTACCAAAATTCACTCATTGATGTCCCCAAATGGTTAAAGTCGTCGGGTGAAGTAAACCAAAAAGTGACCTGACCCTGTGAGTTTGTGGGAATATTGTTATTATTATGAATAAAAATAAAATATAAATTAATAATAATGATGAAAATTATAAATAAAATAAAATTTAAACCTGGTTTAAAATAAATTAAATAAATAAAAAATAATAAAATTACTCCCAGCATGCAACAGGTGTTACAGTTTTTTTGTGTATATATGTATGTAACTAGTGAGTTAGTCAAAATGACTTAAATGACTTATTTCCCTTTATAGTCTACCAATAGAAGGTTGACCAATCAGAAGCCGCAGAACATTGTATCCGTCGTGTATAAAGGCGGCTATCTTTGTTTATCCTACCGGAATGACCAGAGCCAACTTGTCAGGCGAACATGACAGACGGAAGAACTACGCTCTACTACTTTGCTGCGATATCCACTGCAAACCTGCACTACGCTTTCCTACTGTCTCCGAAATATTCACTGCCAACCTCTGGATTCTATACTCGAAGACGACCGTCATGAATTTGTAACAACAGGGACTGTTTTTCTTGGAAGTACAGACATCCCGCCAAGAAACGTGAAATTCAACATCTTCGTCCAAAGACTGTCGAGATGACAACACGTATTTAAAAACCCTTGCGATATTACAGAGTGACTTACTCTTTTTTATAACATGAACATTATCCCAGTTACACAAATACATATGAAATTACCATACAATTTATCATGTTTTTCATTGTTGTTATGTACGTTTGTTTGTTCTGTTTTTTCCTCGTGAACACAAGCCTAATTTTTATAACCACATGGTGTGAGTGTATATACCTCCACAAGTTCAATACCTGACCACACTGGAGGGAGCAAAAGTTTGGGGAGTTGAGTTACTAAAGGGAATTAACTGATACTGAGATATCCAAAAAAAGGCATGGCACGTGGAATTAGAACAATTTAGCCCCGTGGACTAAATAAAGGGTTCAGTTCGAAATTCCAACGTATATAACCTGAAGAAAGCCGGAGCGTACAACGGCCGAAACGTCGTGAATATGACAATAAAAATGAGGACAACAGTTCAAATTCATTTCTTTATAAAATGGTTAATTAACATATATCGCAAATTATATTCGGAGATATCCTCATCTTTGTTGTTCGGCCGTTATAAACTCCGGATTTCTTCGAGTGTCCTACGGAACAATAGCATAGTAGCCTTGGTTCGTGAATTTGGTGACATAGAGATTGTGAGATCGATCCTTGGATCAGGCAGTATGTACTTTCACACCGTGGAGACGGGCTAGCAATAAATGCGCAGAGTTAAAAATTAGAACTAGACGAGATATCCCGAGACATGACAAGTGGAACGAGAACAATCTACCTCTTTGAATAAACGGTTCAGTTCAGAATTCCCTGTAGGTTACCTACGTTGATATAAACCTGAAGAAGGTCGGAGATCACAACGGCCAAAACGTTGTGATAACAACAACAATGATGAGGAGAATAGTTCCAATATAAATAGTGTAAATAATGATAACCCCTCATCCCCTGTAGGTTATGCAAATCGATATAAACCTGAGGAAGGACGTAGAGCACAACGGCCGAAACGTTGTGATAACAACAACAAAGATGAGGACAATAATCCGAATATAAATAGTGCAAATAATGATAATTCCTCATCCCAGAAATTTATTCCCTGTAGGTTATCCGGATCGATATACACCTGGGGAAGGCCGGAGAGAACAACGACCGAAACGTTGTGATAACAACAAGAAAGATGAGGACAATAGTCTAAATATAGATAGTGTAAATAATGATAACTACTCATCCTAGAAATTCATTCCCTGTAGGGAACCTAGATCGATATACACCTGGGGAAGGCCGGAGAGCAGAACAGCCGAAACGTTGTGATAACAGCAACAAAGATGAGGACAATAGTCCAAATATAAATATTGTAAATAATGATAACTCCTCATCCTAGAAATCCTTTCCCTGTAAGTTACCCAGATTGATATACACCTGGGGAAGGCCAGAGAGCAGAACAGCCGAAACGTTGTGATAACAACAACAACAAAGATGAGGACAATAATCCGAATATAAATAGTGTAAATAATGATAACTCCTCATCCCAAAAATTAGTTCCCTGGAGGTTATTAAGATCGATATACACCTGGGGAAGTTCGGAGAGCTCAACGGCCGAAACGTTGTGATAACAACAAAGATGAAGACAATAGTCCAAATTTTAATAGTGTAAATGATGATAACTCCTCATCACAGAAATTCAGATAGAAATAAATAACGCATTGTACTTGGTTCACATATTTTTATAATCTTGTCATCAGGTCGGCCTATAGTGGAAAGACGATATTGGGTCCATTGCTAGGTCAGCTTCTAAGAAAGTTGGTTCACTGTGTCGTGCGAGACAATTTTATTCTCCAGAATCTATCTTACATATCTATAAGTCTACCATGCTTAGAATATAGCGACCACACATGGTCCGGTGCGCCTGCTATTTACCTTGAGCTCCTTGATGAAATCCAAAGAAGAATCAGCAATATTATTGGTCCTAATCTGGCGACTCGGCTTCAGTCACTTTCCCACCGCCATAATCTTGCCTCCCTGTGCCTTTTCTATAAATACTTTCATAGTAATTGTTCGGATGTCGTCTTCGCTATGGTAAATACACATTGGGATTTGCATTTTTTTAGAATTGTTGATACCACCCTTACATACATAAAATATAGTTTAAATTTAAGACAGATGAAAACCGCCCTTTCCCCTATTCATCAATTTGGCCTTGTGCCACATTTTGTAATTTTTACAAATATCGCTCTTCGCTGTGGTATCTAGACTTTATGAATTTACGCGCAGTATTAGACTGGCATCGAGATCTCATCAATTTACAGTTAAGCTGGCGAGATGTAGCCGTAAGTTCTATGCTAACAGTTTCTTTTCTCGAACTTCTCGCTTGTGGACCAACAGTCCGGCTCCATGCTTTCCAGCCAACTTTAATCTGCAAAAAATTTAATTCAAAGTCAATCGTTATCTACTGTCCTCTTGAACACTCTTTCCTCTTCTTGCTCATTATTAATTTTTCTGTTTCTAATTCTTCCACACCCAGTACCCCTTTGTGTCTTAGTGGCTTTACTGCCTTACTTATGGAACTCCCTTCTAGCGACATGCTTTCCAGTCAATTTTAATCTGCAAAAATTTAAATGCAAAGTCAATCGCTATCTACTCTCCTCCTGATTGCTCTTTTCTCTTCCCGCTCATTATTAATGTTTCTGTTCCTAATTCTTCCACGCCCTGTATAACCCTTTGTGTCTTAGTGGCTTTACTGCCTTTCATGAGGTGATACTAACAAAAAAAAAAGATTTGGAATCTGTTAATTTCTTGACGCTTCATTTGGACGCATCCCCTCTCCTTGAATTCAGAAGGTCACAAATTATACTAACGTTAGTTTAAAGAGTCGAATGCCTGTGAAACACACGTCGTCGGCGGTTTTCTCTCGTCTCTTAAGAATTTAATTTCTTCTTTGCTGATCGCCTCCTTCATGCGAATGGCGTAGATGACTAAATTTGCCGCCAAAGGCCGTAGTAGATAGTTATGGTTAATCGAGCGGAATGTCTCTGTTAGATTTTGGTCGAATGTGCTATCAACGTGACGGGGGGTCACAGCAGTGACGGCGATGGAGGCTTGGAATAGAGTTTAAGCGTTGAGGGGTAGTGACGGCAAGTGGCGACCATAGTTGCGACAGCAACAGCGCGCCCGCGCGCTGACAGGTAGCCTTTCAGTCCTCAGCTGTGTTGGTCGTTACAAGGGGCTTTCTTTTAAGCAAATCGGATAGTTTCCAGGGTCATTTGTTCCGGCAGGAACATTCGTGATTGTGTTGGATATCGGTTGAGAAAGACCTCTGACCTCACTTCCGCTGCATCAGAGAGTGAGCGAAAATCGGAATCGGTGTTAGCATAAACAGGAAATGGCTAAAATAAACAGGAAACGCAGGTGTCCTGGGCCTTGAATAAACAGAGCGGAAAGGTGTCCCGAGCGGAAGGTGTAGAAACGTGAAGTTGCGTGGGTGTCCAGATGTTATAAAAACGGTCCAACTCTTGGCCTCGGAGAGAGGCTGGTTAGAGTTTCACCGAAGATTTTGTCTCCGTCAATTCCTGTATGCACAATCCTAACCTTTGTGATTCTCTCTCACTCTACCTAATCGACGTAAATCGAACAATAAAGCAATTAACATGTATTTTTATATATTTTTATTATTTGAGTCCAGCAGCAATATACAACAATTGTTTAGAGTATTACTTTTATTGTTGGGATTTATTTTGCGGGCCGGATGTGATGCTCCGAGCCTATGCGCAGAACACAGCTTTTTATTTTGTGTTTTGCTTTCTTGGTCTTCACATCCAGCCGATATGTAGTATGAATCAGGAGATCTAATTGAGCGGAGTATAACAAGGTATAAACTATATAAGTGCCCAAGCAGTAAAGGTAGAGCAGCTGTCAGTATGCGAATATTGTGTGTTGATCGGAAGAAGGGATTCGCTTCTCTGCCAATAATATTCGCTCAAGACGCAGAGGAACATCCCCCAGGCAGTAACTCTATTTTGAAAGAGAGCTGGGTTTATTGCCCGTCGCCTGAGGCGTCTTCAAAATGGGAAAGTGCCGAGGGGTGCTTGAGATTTTTTCAACGGTATACTTTATCGGCAAGTTTATCACGTTGGTTTAAGGTACTGACACTTTGGACAGTATTCCGTGGCCTCATGTCATGTGTTTGGGATCTTCCAAAATTAAAGCTTATAAAAACATACTTGCGGACGTTCATGACTCAAGACTATTGGCTATTTTGTCTATAGAAAATGATTTTATAAAGAAAATAGTTATAGAAAGTGTCATGAAAAGATTTGCAGGTATAAAGGCTAGAAAAAATGCTTGTCACATTGCCGATAAAGTGACACAAGGTTGAGGAGGGTCTATCAGATAAACCCTCCTCGACTTTGTGTCACACGGCGTTGCGATGTGGGGCGCGGACTGAACACTCTCCCGGTATGCGATATAAACGACTGGCGAGTGGCAGATAAAATACGAAGGAAATCACACTTCATAACATAAGGGTTTTGAATTGTTTGTTTTGGGTATAGCTTGATGTTATATATGGATAGTGGTTGCCCTATGGTTGCTGGTACCCCGGGTAAACTGAATTTCAGCGCCCTAACAACTATATTGTTTTTAAATTTTCACAAAGAGAAAAATTGAAAATGTAGAATAAGGAGTTTATTATAATATACAACTTAAATACTAGCTAAAGAAAACATTCATTATTCGACCTAAAACATTTTGTTCTAGCCTTTAGATCTGCAAATCTTTTCATGACACTTTCTACACCTATATTCTTTATAAGATAATTTTCTATTGACAAAATAGCCAAGAATTTAATCTGTCTTGGTTCATGGACGACCGCAAGTAAGTTTTTATAAGTTTTAGTTTTGGAAGATACAAAACACATAATATGGTGGCAAGAGGGCTCCCGAGGCCAAGATGGTTCTCTGGGTGTCTGACCGAATTGTCAGCACCTTGAACCAGCCCTTTATGTGGATCAGTGTTAGTTTTGGGTACAAGTTAGTTGGTGAAAGTTTTTTTTTTCTCTTTTTAATCAGTTATTAGAGGTACCAGTTTCCAATAAAAGTTATTTTGTATTCGGTTTATGATACAAATAAGTTATTAAACTTTTCATTGTTATTTTTAGTAGGGATTTTGTATGAAGTCTCAAGGGTCCTTTTTCATTTCAATTTTCAAAATATATAAAAGTTTTTTTTTAATAATTTCACCCCCAAGCAAGGCAATAAAGCCACTAGGACACAAATGGGTTACTCAGTGTTTGAGAATATAAGAAAAACTATCATTAGGGAGGACAATAAAAGAATAAGAATTAAGAATATAACGATTGACATTGCATTTAAATTTTTGAAGATCGAAGTTGACTGGGAAGCAAGAAGCCAGAAGAGAGTTCCACAAGTAAGAGGTACGATAGAAGAAACTGTTAGTATAGAACTTGCGGTTACAGTTTTATGTAGTTTTGTTGGGAGTTTTTATAGTTTTATATTTTAGTATAAAGTTTATTTTTCTTTAAAAATTTGAGGATACTATTTGGTTTAGTGGAAGAATTATTTGGTATTGTTTGCTTGATAATATTTTGTTCGGATTTGACTGAGATGATGGCAACTTATGTGTATATATTCGACTGTGGTCGGTACTTGACATCTGTTGCTTGATGGGGAATTTCAATTTTTAGTATATGTGTATCAGATTTGTATGTCCTATTCGGAGTCTGAATAAAACTATTTCTTCCTACAAAATAGGAAGAAAAAGTTCAGCTCCAAGAAGAAAAATAAGTAAAAAAAAAAAACAAAACAAAACACCCCACCCACCAAAAAAACAAGAAGAAGAAAGAAAAAAAAAACAACCGAAAAACGATAAGAAAGATTGGTTCTGGTTTGGTTTGGTTTGGTTTGGTTTGTTTTACGGCCTATCAACCTCAATGGGTTAATTTAATGCCGACAAGATTTTTATTGCAGCTAATATATTTAAAAAATATATTGCTGCTAAAATTTTTTTTCAAAAAATATATTGCTGGTAATATTTCTTTTTTTTCAAAAATTCATTGCTGGTAATATTTTTTTACTAAGTATTTCTGGTATTAAAGCCCATTTTTACACTTTCATAGTGATTTGACCCCAGTTTAGGGGTTAACTATGTGCCCATAGCTAGGACCCTAACAGGTGCTACCACCCGAATCAGGATGGATCTTGGAACACCAGCAATTAAAAGGTGTTTCCACGCTCATCAAAGCCTCCTGATCAGAGGCCTTGCTGCCGGATGTAGTTTATCGTCTTACCCAGGACGTGAATGTAGTTTATCGTCATACCCAGTCCGCTATATCTATAGGGCTACTATAGTATGAGATCTACTATTCATTTTCTACTATGGTATGATATTTACCAACTATTGGAAGAATGAAATATGTTACGGTCAAGGGTTAGGGTTAGGAGTTAGGGTTAGGGGTTAAGGTTAAAGGTGAACTGGTTATGCATTAAAAATCATTAACAATTTTTTATTCAATTTTTTTTTTTAATCATCAAATAGTTATTTTAATGTTTGTAAACTGATTTGATGTCATTTTTTAAAAAAAAAACAGTAAACAGGTCATCGTTTTTCCTGAGCATTTTCTAGCAATAATAAGTGCATCGTCATTTACGGTTGGTTGCAAATACCTCGGTAGACAGATATACTTAGTAGCACCTGTTATTGTTTGTACTATTTTTTAAAAATGCCGTGTCTCTTCAGGATTTATGCGATCACGCCTCTCCACGGCTTCCTTTTGTTTATTATCTATTGATTTTTCGGATTACGTGGTTTTCAGTTGGCTTCTCCACGGTTCCAAATTCGGAGTTTTCTTTCTTTTAGTCTGGTTGCCAGTCAAGGTTAGAAACCCCTGTCTGAGCTGTCATTTTACCCATAGCTGGGGAACAGAAGATCTGGCTATTTCCGAATGGTATCAGTGTGAAAGCGAACAGAACAGACTCTGCTGGAATTCGAACTCGCCGATTCCGCTTTTTGCGTCGATAGCCGTCACGCTAATCGCACTTCCTATAGCTACTTAGAACTTCTAAAATGGCTGTCTGACGGCTCTGCATACGTTTGTTACGTCATCGACATTCCAGAAGGGACCCTCACTACAAATATGTGCCATTTATCGAACATGAATACTTTCAGTCGGAATTTGAATTCGATTATTTTTTTACTGATTCCGTTTTTTAACTTAGCATGCTCGAAGTAAGGGTGACTAAGGCCAGTGATAAGTACTAAGTCAAAAGTCGACTTTTTTTGTCGTTAAACTTAAAGAATTTTTCCTTGATTGACGAATTCTAGCCTAACTGACAAAATTGTATAAATTTCCACCGGGCATCAAAAGATTTATTCGACATCAAGAGAAATTACCAGAAGGTAACAGACAATTTCTGTACATTCTATTTAAAAGAACATGTGTAATTGAAGGGTTGCTGTCTAAATATATTTCAGTTGTGAGAAGTAAATTATATACCAGTGTACATTAACTGGTATATTTAACGTTAAGTTTAACAAAGCACAAAAAAGGAAGATTGTGTTGCGTCAATCTCAAAAGTATAATCTGTCTTTGAAAATAAGTCTTGAAAAAAACTCTTGATCCTGTTTTTTTTTTTCTGGGCTCGACCATTAACGCTAGTTGTCGGAAAAATTCTTTGAGCATGCAGTATAGCCAATTCGGATTAAAATGAATGGAAATATCAGTTTTCCTTTTAAATCGTAACGTTTTTTTTATCTGGTTTACAAGTTATGCTTGCTCTTGCAGCTTGCTGAATTGCGATTAATTCTCTTCCAGAGGCAAGTGTTCAAGCCCGGGCTCAGTAAAGTTAGTATTTATTTATAGTTTTATGATTTTTTTTAGATGTATACAGGTTCTTTTCATTTAACGGACTGACGTAAAATAATCTTCCTATTCTAGTTTATATCTAAGGTCGATATCGGTAGGAAATATTCTATGATCGCATATCGAACTGGAGCAGGCCCAAACACGCTGAAGCCAACCAGAGTTGTCTGCCCTTACTTCGTCGTCAGTAAAAGAATGGCGGACGACATACAATGCAACGTCGCGGCAGTGGAAGGATTTTCGGGCGCAAAAGACACGACAGCCAGTCGAGAAACCCGCCAAAAAATGAACGTAGATTTCACCGACAGAACGTACGATTATTTGCCACCCCGCTGCTGATCCTGTTCGCCGTTATTCGGGCGATCGCAGCCCAGTTATGGCTTGTACTTGTCATACTGGTGTGCAAGAGTCGCAAGTCAATAGCTTTTCACAGATGCTCGGAAAAGATGTCTAAGAAGAAAAAGTGTCCCGACGAGGAAAAGGCCTTCATGGTGTCTCATCTGGGCGAGTCGGGTAAGGTCCGGACTACCACCATCGGTCCTGGGGAGCCTTCACTCTCTAAACAAAAACATCACCACAGAAAGGCCTTTGAGTACATATCAAAGGCCCTCAAAATAGACGAAGAGGAGGCAGGTAAGTACCCCAAAAATACAACTTTTACAAGGACCCTTATCTTTTTGATCAGCTTTGAAGGAACAACTTGTTAAAAAACAAAAACGATAAAAAAAAAAAAAAAAATCCTATCATCGTAATCCAAGGACGAGAGAAAAATAGTTTCAAACCAGAAAAAGTTGTTTTTTCAAACCAAATTAATGCTGTGTGTGTACAGTAGGGTACTTGTAAAATCTTTTTTTTTTTTTTTATTATTATTTATTGTACTTAAATTCCTTTCGAAGTTTTTTTTTTTTTTTTAAATGACTTTTTTTCTTATAAAGTTGCTACTCAGACTATTTTAAATGGTGGGGCGTTTATTGTTTGTACTTTGTACCCACCTTTAATACGGTCAGTCTACCCAATTAAAAAATGTTTTGATTTTTAAGATTTAATTTTTTAAAAATTGAGTTATTCTGAAGTTTTTTTTCTTCTGTGTACTCCACAAGCCAAACCCCTTACAACATAGCGGTCAGTCTATAATTTTGAAAATATGGTTTCTTTTTCATCGTTTTGTTGTTGAAAATTGTCATAGCAAATATTTTTCTTTTTCTTTCCGTTTTTTTATTGTCATATTAAAAATACACTTATTTAAATTTTGTGACATAATTTTTCAAAATAATGGAAAACATTTAATTATCAAACTTGACCTTAATAAATTTTGAAAAATTAAAAAAAGCCGAAAAATACTTTAAATAGTTTTAAAATTTACCCCTTTTTAGTCTTCAGTACAACTTACGGTTATGACAAAGCTTCGTCATAACCGTATATATGTATATTGATTTATTTAATCAACATTATCTTCACGTCTTTTTTAAGTATTTTTTATTCATAGTTTGATTTGGGGGATATTTTATTTTATTTTTATTTTTTCAGATTGCATAAAAAAGTTAAATATTTTGGCTAAAGAATTAAAAAATTATGCAATTATTTTATTTTATTTTATGACTGTGTAAATCTGAAAGATTTTACAAGCACCTTAATTTTTCCAGTGCTTTTTGTTCTTTTTTTTTTTTTTTTATATTTTCATTTTTTTTCCTTCGTTTTAAATTTTCTTTTTCATTTCATTTTTTATTAACTGAATTTAAAAAAAAAAAAAAAAAAATAAATTTAGATGTTAATTTCCGTTTTCATGAGAATTTTGTCCACTTTCCATCCAAATATCCCTTAACTAGTGTCTATTGTCTCTAGGCAAAATGGGAGGAGGAAAAAAGAACAGTCTCATTTGCTATGTCAGTGCTGAAAACAAAACTTTTGTCAAACATAACATGCCATAAACAAAGATACATTTTTAATTTAAAAGTGTAAAAATAATCTTATCCGCTAGTTTATTTTTGGTCGGTCGGAAGAGGCGAACAAAGAACAAGCTTGTTGAATATTAGAAAAAAAATGTTGTCCTTTTATTTTTTAGATTTAAATTTTTCACATAGCCTTTTTTTGTTTTTGATTTGTTTAAATTTTTAAATGTTTAAATGCATATTTTAAAATTTTTTTTGGCGAGCACCGATCTGTTTATTTTTATTTTATTTTTTTATTTTTTTTCCTCAATTCATTTCGGTCTGAAAAAAATCATCAGCAATTTTTTTTTCATTAAAAAGGCAAAAAACTCTTAAATCTTATACAAATATTTTTAAGCATAAGGACTTTTCTTTTTTAAAACGGTGTTCATTTAAAAATATTGCTGCAGTTTTGAAAAAGCAGGTTTTCCTTTTTTTTTTTTTTTTTTTTTTTTTAAATTTTAATTTTTTAAAATTTTTCTTAATGACAAAAAAAAAAAACATTACTTTTTACTTCATGACTAATTACTTATCCATTAACAAAGTTATTTTTAATTTTATCAACTAATTTCACTTTTCTGTCAGTTTAATTACCGTCTTCGGAAACATTTTAAATGTTTTTTTTTTAAGTTGTCGTACATCACTTACAACATACAAATAAGGACAAACAAAAAAGTATTTAATTTATATATGCTAAGACTACAATTACAAATAAAACAATGTAAATAGGATTATAATTGTGTTCAATTTCAATTAAAGCTGTAAATGACATATTTTGCTATAATTTTAAATAGGTTGAAGCGTGACAGGTGGTTTTTTTTTCCCTCTTCATGAACGGCATAGTTGCACAGCTGCTATGTGATTGATTTCCTGGTCAGCGCTAGAAGATAAAAAAAAACGGACTTTTATCCCATTTCCAGGATAAAACAACATCTTAATAATAATCACTAGCATTAAAAACATCTTAAATAATCCATTAAACAAAGTATAACCCTTTCTAAACACTGTTTTGTAAAAAAAAAATTCGTTTTTCCCCCCCTTTGTTAAGTAATTACTGATATGATCACTGGTTACGATATCGAACACAAACGTTAAAGGATTTTTTTCTGCTTCAGAAATAAAAAAAAAAAAAAAAAAGATATATATTTAAAACATTGTCTATCTTTGATTTTACACGTAAAATATTGTTTTCATTCTGGTTTGGTTAAATATATAGCAATCGACACTCAGATATGCTAATTTTGTTTTGAAACTAGAATTAATTACAACAGTTGGCTAGGCGTAACTGGCTGCTTGGTTGAACAATCAAGTAATGTATGCATATTTACGGCCACATTTTAAGCAAGGTACCCTTTCTTTGAATATTTTTGTCGATTATCTAATTGTTTCCCGGGTTTTGTCTTTCTTGACAGGGGAAGCTGTTTCTGTTTTCCTAATTTTAGTGCTTAGTTTTTTCAACACTTGTCAGCGGATTTCGGAAAGGTGTCGGGGAATGTCTTTTATAGAGGAATTTTATTTGGCAGGAAAATGGCATGTGATATTGAAGTTGATTCTCCTGACATTGTATTGTTGCTGCAAGTGCAGAATTTTGTACCTGGGGGAAACCGTTGGTAGCAGTAAATACGGAATATGACAGACTTTTCATTGGTTTGCTACTAAATTATTAGATCCTAACAAATCTTATTAAAAAATAAGTGTGTATGGAAAGAAAGGATGGAAAAATGAAACCATAAGAAATAGAAAATCAGTTATTGAAAGTAGAAAGTCTTGATTGGAAAGTGTTCCGTTCTGTCGAGAAGTTGCCAATCATTAAGGATTTTTGCGTTCAAATAATTTAATAAATCTTTCATATCGATTTCTTTAAAAAAAAAAAAATGACAATCTACTTTGATTTGAACTGTAAAAAAATTGTTGTAAATGAAAATTGAAAATGACATTAAGGTGACATTTTTAAAGATATAGAAAAAAAAAACAGTTTTTTGAGATTGAGCTTTTTAATTTGTTGGCCATTTCTAAAATTTGACCTTTCGGCATCACTTTCTACCTGTCCCCCCCCTCGCTATCCATCTCTTACTATCCATTTCTCTCTCTCTCTCTTTGTGTGTGTCTCTCTATACGCGTCTGTACCTACCTCTCTCTCTCTAACCTACCTTTCTCACTCTTCATTTGTCTTCCTCTCTCTCTTCCTGCTACCCCCTTTCTCTCAAATTGTTTCTGTCTTTATCTTTACGTACACCCTTTTCTGCCTTCCTCCTAAACTGTTTTTGTTGCTCTGTGTTTAAGACAGTTTGCCACAACGTGGGAAAATTTCACTCACCCATACTGGACAAAAATTGTGGTGGTGTGTGGGTGAGAGAAATCCCCCCCGCTTTTTTTTGTTTGTTTGATGAAATTATTATTATTATTATTATTAAGGTAGTAGTAGTAGTAATAATTAAGAATCGGGTATCCCTCACCAAAAAAAAACAAAAAAAACTTTGAACATGTTCTAAGAACGTTTAAAATTCATTTTTCTTCCCTACCCAGCCAAAAGATTCCTGATGCAATGCAGTTTCTAGTCGTGATTTTTAAATTTTGTGGCAGAGATAAAACACCACGTGATAGTTTAAAAAAAAAAACATATCTTTGGATTTAAAATTAGGTATCTATTATAAAAACTAATTTAGAATTTGAATTTTTGTATTAAATAATAAAGCAATTTAAAAAAATTTAAAACCTCAGAGCGTTCAATTTCTCTGACGTCATTCATTTTTGCGCGGGTAAATTTACTTTCCGTTTTATTTTGATGTTTGTTCCTTTCTTTCTTTAACTCTTAAATACGCTTCGTTTGTCTGTCTTCGTTTGAGAAAAACAGTAAAAGTTGACCCACCCACCCCGATATAATGTCGAACACGATGTGACTCTTACTTTTAATATTTTTAATTTACTGGTCACGCAGAGCAGTCTCCCGTATTTTTAAGATAGTGTTACACTGTTATCGTAAGGATGCATTATGCAACAACAATAAGTGAACATGTCTTTAACAGAATATCTCATTAGTAAGTAGGGAAGATCAGGCTGCTAATACATTGCTTTTTATTTCTTTTGTTTTAACTTTCTTTTCACTCTTCTTAAATGATTTTAGAGAAGCAGAATTGTTTTTTATGAAGGTAATAGTTGTAGCTATAAAAATCCCAGATTTAAGCTGAAAATATAAGCAATGCAATTAGAAAATTAATCAAATTAGCAGTACCTATGAAAATTTGTCTATTTCTATTTGAATCTTCTGATGAATCATAATTAATTTAATTAAATAAGATGCTCCTTGTGACTTCCATGAATATAAAATACCCTATTGCATTAAATGTTTGAGATTAAAAACTTTAAATTATTGCTATAATTATCATATGTATGATTGCAGGTCATTATTTAAAGAAGCGGGTAAAAAAAAAAAAATGAAAAGATTTGAAATTGACAAAATTTTCTATTTCACTGAAGCAGAGATTAAAAACATCATTGCGTCATCTTTCTTTTTCCTTTCTCAAAACAAAATCGTACATTATTTGTGAGCTATTGGTAGGATGTAAAATATATAGGTAAACAAATTATTAAAGACAAAGTTGGAATTCAGGCTAATGTCCTCATTTCTGTTATTTTCAGAATGTTTTTTTTCTTCAACTGGAGTAGATAGTTTTTATCTCTTGTCCAATTCACACTCTTTCCTGGTCTTTTTAACAGGGGTAGAGGTTTATTTCTTGTTTAGGATTGGGTTTCCAGTTCCTTCTGAAGTTTTGTCTTTCATGCCTTTGTGTCTTAGTGGCATTATCACCTTCCTTGGGGTGAAATGATTAAAAAGAAAATTGTACTGCTATCTTGGGACACCTTGTTCATCTTTTTCTTTTTAATTAATAATTCTTAAAAACCTATTCTCCTCCTCATCATCATCGTCATCATTGTATTTTTTCTCTTTGTTGAGACAGGACTGGGATTAATCTTGCCCAAGGCAAGGTGGATCCTGTCTGACATGATCTTGGTTTACCTCTCCACATACACCTGTTACTAGCATCAGGTAATTCTAGGATCAATTTTTCTGTCTTTCCGAATAACCTCTTCCCAAGTCATCTAGAGCTGTCCTCTTCCTCTGTTGTGCTTGACTGCCATCCCCCGGACATATTTGATAGCAGCTCTACTCAACATGGCCAGCACAGCGTAGCCTGTAGCTGTGCAGTAGTGACTTAAACAAGAAGCACTTGTTAGGGTCTCAGCTATGGTATGGGCAAATAGTCACTCCACCTGCCAGAAAACGTCTTAAAGTATAAAAATGCATCTCTATAATAAAAATACCAGCGCTATATATATATATATATATATATATATATATATATGCATGCAGATATGACCTTGACTTCAAATCCCTGGAGGAGTATGGTAGGTGTTATGATGACTAATGAGCCCAATTTTTTCGCCCTGGAAAGTCTGCCCCATTTGTTATACGAGAGGTGGAGCCCTCTCAATCTTTCCTTTTCTGGCTTCTCTGTTCTTTGTCCCTGATTCTTTTCTCCTCAAAATCAGACACTCCGGACTTTACAAGCAAGTGCCAGACGGCATGTCCTTAGCAGACTCTTCCCAAGTGGAATAGGGAATACCACAATGCTTGAGATTCCTTCAGTGTGTCTTTGTAACACGTCTTTGGTCTGATGAGTGAGCCTGTGGATAGTTTGGCATAGAGCAATCTCTTTAGGAGGCGACTGTCGTCCATGTGGCCAGGCCACCAGAGCCTGTATCACAGTAGGATGGCACAGATGCTCTCCATCCCTAATCTATCCTACAATTTCTTAAATTAAACTGTCCCAAAATATAACTTCAACAAAGCTACCACATAAAACACACATATCACTGCCTCTAGTAGTTACATCTTCACAAACCTGTATATGCACAAAAGCTGGGTCTTATCTACCATGTATTCAGTTGTGAAAACAGAATAACATATATTTTTATTACTTTATTAAATTAAATTTCAACATTTAAATGACCCATAAGGAGTTGATATACCATTAATCAAATTAAATTTGGTCATCTAGAGCTGTCCTCTTCCTCTGCTGCCCTTAACTATCTCACGGACCTGTTTGATAGGACCTGTCACTGTGCTTGACATGACCAACATGGTGTTATCTATGGTGGCACAACAATGACTTAAGGTCATCAAGACAGCTTCTTGATAAGTGACCTGAGTGTACATGCCAGACATCCAGCATATCATGGCCTTTGTCAGTCTGCCATCAACAGGACCCATGCCTCACTAACCTGCAGCATGGTACTGTGAACGCAGTTGTTGTACACACGGCCTTAGTTCTTAACCAGGAGACAGCTGTGATGAGAGGCAAGCAGTTGCTTGTAAAATTTCTTTCATGCATCCTATTCAATCCTTCCTTGCGTGGGTTGTTGAAAAAGGTTGATACCTTGGTTGGGAAGGTGGTCAAAAACACTTTAAAGGTTTTTGAAATAGGGAAAAAAATATGATTTTTGGTAGTATTTGATCAGGCATAGCAGTATCGTTGATATTTTTTCTGCCATGAGGGCAGGATTCATTAACTTCACTTAGGTGCAAATACCTTTGGGGAAAGGTATGAATCTAACTCTTCTGTCTCCCACTATGGGTTAAATAGTAGGACTTATAATTGAAAATCAGTAAAGAATTGTTACTGCAATATTCACCCCCCCAAAAGATTATTCTGATAATCTAAAAATATTTTCTGGCTTTAAATAACCTACAAAAGGTTGATAAGCTGTAAAAAGATGAATTCATGAGGGCAGATATGATGCAAAGCCTTTTTCTCTCGGTTATGTCATTGGTTTCTGTTGTTGAAACACTGGTTGTCATATGATCAACAAAGTTAAACAATGTTCTGCCTGGTCATTACCTGGGTGGGTGACTTCTTGGGAATACCAGGTGCTGTAAGCACGGACGTGTGGCTTGTGTAATGAATATCAGTTCTGAATTGGAAATCAAAGAGGCAAGTTCCAATTCCAGTCAGGTTCGCTATATTCACTTATGTGCAAATACTCTTTAGAAATGCATGAATCCACCTCTTTTCCTCCCCAGCTATAGGTTAATTAGTAGAACTTGCATCAGTAAATCATAGAATAAATTTTTATCTAAAAACATTTACTTGCATTATTTACATTATTTGGACTGTTATCATCTTCATTGTCATATTCACAACGTTTCAGCCGTTGTACACTCCAGTCTTCTTCAGGTGATTGGAATTTCGAACTGAACCCTTTATTTCGTCCACCGGGGTAGGTTGTTCTAGTTCCGGATGCCCTTTAACTCAACTCTCTAAGTTTGGGTTCACCACTGCTGTTGTCTGGTATTGAACTCGCAAGCCTTTGTGTCTAGTCACTGGATCTAACCAATGCCTTTATCCACAGGGCCATGTTTCCTGAAGAAGGCTGGAGTGTACAACAGCTGAAACATCCTCATCTTCTTTGCCATATTCAATAATGGATAATGTAAATAATGCAAGTAATCATAATACCTCATCTCAAAGATATAGACAGATACTAAAAAACATTTTCTGGCTTTAAATAAGCTTTAAATGAACTGTCTTTTTGACGCACCATTTCCATGTGAATATATAAGTCCATGTTACCATTACCATAGGGATTGAAAACAAAACAAGAAAGGCAGGGATACTTGATGGAATCCTGATGATGTCCAAATGCTGAATGTTTCAGCCAGATTATATCTGGTTTTTCTATTTTAAATGACGTCAACTAAGAGATTATACAATTTGTCATTCGTATCTCTATGACACTGGAGACTTGTAACAAAGCATATAAATAAATAAATAAATAAATAGTCTTTTATTTTATTTTTTTATTGTCAGTTCTCAAAGAAAATGTATAAATTCACTTTCATATCTTTAGGTTTTATTAATGTTCTAATCATTGCTTTTTAAAACCACAAATGTTGCCGAGGGAGTGAAGGTACTTCAAATAATAATAGTGGTGTCAATGTGAAAAAAAACGTCTTTTTAACACTTCATTTCTTTTGCAGGCACAAAAGTTAAATATTGCCAAATTGGTTTATAAACTACAAGACCGAATGCGTGGTCATCAGCAAAAGGATGAGTCCAAAATACTAATTACAAATTGGCAATACTAAAATCAAACAAGTATAATCATTATTTGTCTATATTTCTGAGATGAGGTATTATTTACATTTTTCGAACTATTGTCCTCATCTTTGTCGCCATATTTACATGACATTAAACATGGCACGTGGAACTGGAACAGTCTACTCAAGTGAGCGAAATAAAGGGTTAAGTTCGATATTCCAACCACCTGAAGAAGGCCGGAGTGTACATCAGCCGAAACATTGTAATAAATATGGTAACAAAGTTGAGGACAATAGTCTGAATAATGTAAATAAAGTATAATCATTTAAATATCAGAAGTGTTCAAACAGAGGACTGAAAGTGTGACACTGAGATCCGAAGACGTATTGGGATAGCTGAAGATGCATTCCAAAAGTTAAGCAGAGTATTAAGAGACAGGAAAACTTTGTTAGAAACAAAAAGGATTGAACTGTTATATCTATGCTCTTGTATGGCAGTGAATGCTGGACAATTTCTTCAGATGAAAAAAACTCTAAGCAACAGAAATGTGGTTCTACAGAAACATGCTGAGGATACCATGGACCAAACATGTGAGCAATAATGAGGTTTTGTGAAAATGTAAACAAAAAGGAAACTTGTGCTTAATATCAGGAAGAGGCAGGTTAAAATTTCCAGAGTGCATAATGAGGAAGGAGGGCTTGGAAAATCTAATACTCACAGGACAAATTGAGGGCAAGAGGAAGACAGCATGTAACATACTTGATGAGCTTGAGTAAATGGATGGTTTGGGAGAAATAACAAAACTTATTAAGAGCTACAGGAAGATGTGGAGGGCCATGATCGACTACATCCTGAATGAACACAGCACATAAAAGAAAAAGAATGCTGGATAATTGCCAACTTTTTCTTTAGGAAGAGATGTTGACTTCTTTTTTTTTTTTTTTTTTTCGCTTATAAAGTGTATTAAATAATTTAATTTCTCGTAAGATATAAATATAAAAAAATGCAAATGAAAACAAATTTATTGAAGATGGATCATATTTAGTGCTTGGAATGTTGACTATGAATTTATCGGCTGTCTTTGTGAATGCAAAAGTCCTAAAACTTTTAAAGTTCTTGGATATTTTTTTTTTTTTTTTTTTAAAGCTGACCACATTTTGCTTTCTGTCAGGAAGATTTCGTATAAACTGAGAATTGCTTAAGGAAATTTTTATTTCCATAAAAAAAAATTAATAAAAACAAATATGTATATGCAGAAAACAGGCAGAGGATATCTGTAAATTTCTATGCAAGTTTCTTTTAAAAAAAATTTTTTTTTTTTTTTTCATCTTCAGGACGTAGACGATAATGGTTCGTTACAGTTACCTTTTCTTTCCATCCTTCCTTGGGACTATTAACCTGTTAATGTCAATAACACTGATCAACATGATTTTTGAAAGAAAGAAAAGACATTTAGCTAATCTAATGGTGCTGATTCTGAAAATGATCTTACTTTTTCATGGTTAGCTACTGTTTTTGCCATACAGAAATTGCTCATTTTTGGAAAAAAGATCAACTTAGGATCTTGGCTGATCGCAAAACTTAGTTAATAAAGGTCGTAGAAACCCATCAATTTTCAGGTAGGCTGAGCAATTTATATCAGCCACCTGAAATAAACTATTTTTATAAGAAAAAAAGTTTTTGAGTCTCAAATTTTAAAGAAGTACTGAGTTTTTCCACTTTATTGAGAAAATTCAAATTAATTGATACAGTTTATCAGTAATACACTTTAGTAAACCTGATAATTAAGGTGACTTAAAAAAAAATGAAACCCTAAAATCTTCTGTTTGATATTCATAAATTTATCCCATCACTTTTATCCATTCACCACGAAAGGAAACCAAACAGATTGAGAGAATTTTGTTTTCACATTTGGAAAGAAACGCCAACTAAAGACATCCCAATTGAATGCACCTATTCCATTGTACATGATACTGCTGGAATATCAAAAAGGACTTAAATAGCATTGAATATGATAGACAATAAAGAAAGAATTTTTACCATAGTTCTTATGTTCATGAAGGTTTTATTTTTGCTTTTAGTTTATTAAATGATTTGATGAAAATACTTTTTGGTCTTGGTACATTCAATTGTGTTATTTTTAAAGACTTAGGATCTGATTGTTATTGCAAAAATAGTATTTCTCAATAAGCAGACCAATATTTGTTGGTTTAAATATGAATTGAAAGGTTTCTGAGATTCTATTTTGAGAAATATTGCCATCGGTCAGTATCATATATACAGAAAACAAGTAAAAAATGCTTTTTTCCAAATGGTACCTAACGAAGAACAACTAAGGTCATTTTCAGATTCAGCTAAAAAAAGATGTTTGGTGTCTCGACACCATTTCAAAAATGTTTTGTTTTGTTGACCAGTATAATCGGTCTCTCCAGTGCCCTTGTCCTTAGTTGTCAAAAATCTGTTATGTTTTTGTTTTGTTTCTACAGACATATTATCTGAATCCCAGATTTATAGTCCTGGGTATGATGATAAACTACATTTGGCAGCAAAACTTCTGAGATTTGAAGTTTTGAGGTCTGTGTAACTAGTTCTTAATTGCTGTTGTTCATGGTCCACCCTCACCTGGGGTGGTAGTACCTGTTAGGGTCCCAGCTTTGGTCAAATAGTGAACCCTCAAACAAAAACAAGACACTATGAAGTATAAAAATGTTTTTATAGTAAAAATACCAGCAATACATTTTTATATATAAAAAAGATTACCAACGATGTATATTTATTAGAATTACCAACAATACCATCAAACAACATGAAAGAACTCTTTCATGACATTAATCTATATAATATCTGAAAATTTCTTAAAGAAATCAAACTGTAGTCCAAAATATAACTTCAACATAAAACACATATTGCTGCTTTAAGTAATCATGTCCACACAAACATGTATATGCATAAAAGCTGAGTATCATCTACCATTTATTCAATTGTGAAAGCAGAATAACATATCATATTTTTATTACTTCAAAGCTCCCAAGAAAATTATATTTCGACATTAAGTGACCTGTAAGGATGTTGATAAGTCATTAAACAAATAAATAAATCCCATGTTTAGCCATTTTTGTACCGCTTTAGGTAGCTGGGTTTTGAATTCAGTATTCTTTCTCTTAGATTGGTTGTTACTCAAGGTTAAAGAACCCAGTCTACTCTGCTATTTAACCCATAGCTGGAAAGAAAGACGGATTTACAACTTTTGTGTGAAAGCAAGCATAACGAACTTGATTGGAATTTCAATTCTGCTTTCCAATTTCTCGTTATTTCTCCACTATAACACTACTTTCGTATTTGTATGTTAGACATTTCCGTAACTATTTTGGGGAAAGTTTATGGAGTGCTTTCTGGTTGCCTTTTCTCCAGTTTTGATTCCAGTTTTTCTCCTCGGCTGGTAACCAGACCAGAAGTAAAGTATTGCTTCATAGTCCCTGCTTGCCTGTTTTGATAGTTCAAATGCATTTCTGTAGCCATGTGGGTGATGAATCATTTTTCCCCCTACAACCCCTTTTATAGTGCATGTCTCGCTGCTCTATTGCTATTTCTATGTTTGCTCTGACAAGCTGCATTCCTTAGGCCCTTCACTGCTGAGCTTTATACCAGAAACACAATCGTGAATCACATCCATTTCATTTGGATTCCAGTAGTAAGAAAGTTCCATTTGGACAGCTTCTGCTTTATGCAACAGATTCCTGGCAGGATGTTTTGTCAATCATTACAATTTTAATGTTTCCAAGTCTTGTGTTAACTCTTATTTTTCTTGCATAACCTCATAAATTTCACTTCTTGTCTTTTCTTACGCATGGGCAACAGTACACAATAACCCTCTACCCTGAGGCTTATGTCTATATCATTTTGAAATGCCAATTCTCAAACAAACACTGAAGGAGCTTGGTCAGTACCTTAATACGTGACAACTTGGGTGTGTGTATGTATGTATGAGAAAGAGATGAATAATGGCTTAGAATTGTTAACTGTAAAGCCAAGTTCAATTTCATAGACACACACACACATATATATATATATATATATATATATATATATATATATATATATATATATATATGTATATCTCTGATACCCCCTGAAGAGTGGACGGACAGGTCCACCTATGAAAGGTTTAGATGCTGTAGCTAAATGACAAACTTTTACTTGCATTAAAAAAAAAAAAAATATATAAACCTGAAACCATGTTGACTTCAATTCCACTTTTATATTTACATATACTCAATCCCAGATATTGAGCACTTTAACCCGTAAATATAACATACCTTGAAACTATTATTCTATATATGTGTGTGTGTGTGTGTATATATATATATATATACACACACACACACAACATGAAGTAAAAGTCTGACAGAACCTCGGAAATCTATGGGAATGACTTTAGTTGCAACATAAAAGAAAATTTGAAAAGATATCTAGATGACCGTTTCATTCTGTGGAATGAAAAGTCTGGATAAACTAGACATTCCAAACATCCTTTAATAATATAAATCCTAGCATTCAATTCATTATGGAGTGCAGTAACAAAAATGTACCTTTTTTAGACATATTAATAACAATAACAAACACTAAACTAGAAACCAACACATACTTTAAGCCCACTAACTCTCGACCATATCTTTTTACATCTTCTCACCTGAAATACACTTGTACCAACCTCCCACTCAACCTAGCCAAGTGGATATGTACAATAGTCTCAAACACAAACACAAGAGACATTAGACTAAAAGAGATGAAAAAAATACTCATCAAGAGAAAATACCCACAAAGCTTGGTCGACAATAGTATTGAAAAAGTAAAACAAATTAACATCCATACACTTCGATAAACAAAAGGAAAAAAAAGATCATCCCTTATATCTCAACTTTCAACCCAAAGAATGCAAAAATCTGCACACACATACAACTAAATCTACCAATCCTACTAAAGGACAAATGAAAAGCCTAATACAAAAATATCCAATCATAAAAAGTAAACGACAACCTAAATCACTAAAGATACCGACCAGTGCAAAACTGCAGAACACAAAAGTAAAAAAAAAAATGTTAAAAAAAAAAAGGAAAAAAACAAATTATTTTTCTAAGAAACGAACACTGAAAATCAATTGTAAGTAATAGTTTTAATTCTCTGTAAAAATTCATGTTATAAATAAATATCACTATATTAAATATTAGATGCCTTTTTTCCAATTCTCATTTTAGTCTATACAATAATTTTTTGTACACAAGCTTTCTAACAAAAAAAAAAAAACAACCTTTTACACACACAATATATATATATATATATATATATATAAAAGCTTATATAGGATTAACAATAAAAACATGTATCAATATGGTGATTTTCTTTTGTGTTTCAGTGATAATGCTAAAAAGCTTATTGAACAATATGAAAGGAATTTACTTAAAATAAATAGACAAAACTTGTCTATATTATTTAATGAAACATGCATAAACAATATATATAAGTTTTACTAAATATGACTGACAAGGTAATGCAATTATACTTGCAATTTTTCTTGCATTTGCAAAGGTGTTTTCTTTTCTTTTCTGGACATGAAATGTGTAAAAACTGTCCAGATGTTATACATGTGTGAGTGCTTTTGGGCTTTTCTGTTTTTTGTTTTCCAAACATGGTCAGCATGTTCTGACCATGTTCATAGTTGATATTATTGAGTGTTGACTTTTCTCTTTCATTAATAATGCTTTCATTATTTTTAGTCTATTTTTTTTTTTCTTTCATGTCGATGACCCTAATATGGTCATATTTTCTACAAGTATCTTGCAGATGGAGTTTGGTAGGTTTCTGTGTGTTTAAATGGATTTTAATTGAGATGCAAACATATATATATATGCACTAGCAACCTAGGTAATATTAAGATTCAGCAAAAGAAATTTCAATCTGAGGGCAAACTTAAAAAGATGTGGTATAATCATACCTCATCATTTAGAATACCCGACCGTAAGTTCAATACAAAGCTAGCAAACTACTATTGGAGGTTTAGAGAGAAAAATGAAAAAAGCCTGCTCATCAAATGGAGTATTTTATGAAAGGTAAAGGCTGGTAAAGCAAATTGTAATTTATGTAGGTTATGTTAGTTGGCTATTGCAACGTACAAGGGTGGTACTGAGCTGTTGAATCGGAGGTTCAAAATTATGGCCAAATGTATGCACATGAGGAGGTTGTGTATGAGCCCGGATGATGTTGGAAAAGTAATTTCTTTTTCCACTCTTCCCCTCATTCTTTGAACTTCCCATCATTACTTCCGCTGCCCGCATTAAGAAATTAAAGTTCTTGTGTTGCCTCTAATTAGGTTGCTGAGTTAACCAACTGATGAGACCTTGGCGGTCAAAACTGCGGTAGTGTTCCATTCAGTTTTAATCTTAAGATATTAAATCGCTCTAGATGGTTGATATTTTCTTACTTGAAATTGAGCACATTTTAATGCATACAATTTTAAAACCACTGTTAGCATTTGTTTATCTCTCTCTCTATATATATATATATATATATATATATATATATATATATATGTGTGTGTGTTTATTATGCAGTGTTACATTAGAACATGCATTTACCCACTACAAAACTGTACATCTTGTTTCAACTTTAACTAATTTTTTTAACATTTCATCAGGTGGGAGATCACAATGCTACTCAAATATTTTATTTGGAAATGCAGTTAACGAAGCATACCTTCCACTTCTGTCATTGGAAAGAAAACATTGAAACAAGATGTAGAGTTTTGTAGTGGGTAAATGCATGTTCTTATGTAACACCGCATAATAAACATATATTTATTGCTCTACTTTTGTATTGAACCCTGTTTTAAATTGAGGCTGGAATCTTACTCTTTGTTCTTTTACATTCGGGGAGATATATATATATATATATATATATATATATTATTTTTATTTTTTCACACACAGGGTGCAATGAATAAATTGTCTAACTGCTGCAAAAATGAAAATGTCACTGACATCTCATTTTAACAGATATATTTATAAAAATTACACAAAAATATCTTTAAATACGAAAGAGTAAATTTATTCGATAAAATCATCATTGGCTTCGACCACGGTCTCCTTGTTTAAGTTGCTGAAGGCTGTCCTAATCCTTGCTTTCAGTTCATCTTTGGTGTTACAAAGAGATTTGTTGGTCTCTCACTCAACTGTGCCCCCACACATAATAATCAAGAGGGTTGCAATCTGGGGTGTTAGGTGGCCAGATATAATGAGTGATGTGGTCACAGCAATTATCTGACAGCCATGACTGGGTTCTCCTGATTGTGTGGCATGGTGCAGAGTCCTGTTGACAGATATAGGGTCTTCTAGCAGCCACTCTCTTGACTAAAGTCAGCACCTCCTCAAGGCCTCTGTGTTGAGTCTGAAGACATCACCAACAAATTCAGGAGTTCTTTTCTTATCAGAATGATCAGTGAGTTTTCCAAGCTGCTGTACCTTCGTAATCACCAATAGACTTATCCAACTCTTTCCGCTGTCTTCAGATTGACACCCAAACACTCTGAAATGTTTGTTTTGGGTCATCTGGTGTGTATGCCAAGCAGTACAGCAGGCCGTTTCCAAATTTCATTTTTTTTTTCTCTGAAGACTTGTCTGAATAGTTCCTCAGATATCTCCTACCTGCCTATTATTTTAGTATCGAGTTGTTGAGATTATATATATAGGCAGCAATCCTTCCTTTATGCATGTTTCATTAAAAACTACAGACAAGGTACTACGGTTAAGCTTTTTATTTAATTTTTCTTGTGTTCGAACAAGGGCATTCTTTTCGGGACAAAGGGTGTGTAAGAACTGTCCAAATGTTTTATATTTCCGAGTGCTTTCGACTATACCTTTAGCCATTATGAAGGATGATTTGATTTTTCAGCTTAATTGAGTGTGTGCATGTCTTAGTGTGTAGTAGGGATGTTTTAATTTCCAAATATGGTTAGCACATTATGGCCTTGTTCATAGTTAATATTGTTAACAGTTGACTTTTTTCTATTTTATTATTACAGCTTTCATTATTTTTAGTCTTTTTTTGCAGGTGGATGAAGTTATATTTGTGTTTTCTACTAGTATGTTCCTAATGGAGTCTGGTAAATTTGTGTGTTTAAATGGGTTCTAATGGAGCTGTGATCAGATAGGTGTAACGTAAGACGTCTGGATAAGCATGTGGTTGTGTAACCGATGTAATTATTTATGAGTCCGGTTTGATCAGGAACACAGTTCCTTAAGGGGCATTTGAACTCATAGATGATGTTTGTTCTTTGTTCTTACACACCCTTTGTCCAGAAAAGAATGCTCTTGTTGGAACACAAGAAAAATTAAATAAAAAGCTTAACCCTAGTACCTTGTCTGTCATTTTTAATGAAACATAACATGCATATATATATTATGAAATGCACTCAGTCTGACAATTATTTTAAGACACAAGAAAAAATGTCTAGATACAAGTATTTAAGTAAATGCTCTGTTTATAATAAACAGTATTAACATTTACCAGCCTGAATATCTGAAAAATTTTCACAGAAAATATGTGTCTTCCAACAGGAATCGAACCTGTATCCTAAAAGGAACCATCATATAGCCTGATGTGCTTTACAGATTGAGCCACAGAGAAGCATTTCGGTTAGCAAGGTCGATTTTACTGTTTTTAAACTACAATTCTCCATGATTTTCTCTCATTCATTCATATCTGCTCAATGCGTATCGAAATGTAAACAAATGACGTCACACATTATGAAATGGACAAAGTCCGACAATTATTTAAGACATTTTTTAGTTTATACGTTCTTTTTATAGATACAAATATTTAAGTAAATTCAGGCTGGTAAATGTTGTTAATACTATTTATTATAAACTGAGCATTTACTTAAATATTTGTATCTATAAAAAGAACGTATAAACAAAAAATGTCTTAAAATATATATATATATATATATATATATAACCTTGTAATTTGATCCTTTAATATGGTTCAATAAAATCTCAAAGGACAAAAAAAATGATAGTGTATGATTTTGCTAATGAATTAAATCCTCAATTGCTGTTTTGCATGAGTGAGGGTTGCCAGACTTTGATAGGCAGCAGGGATCAAGCTGTACAATAGCTGTTCAAGTCTGTAAGAAGAGACTTTCACGTCTCTTATCAATTTCTTGTTTCATTCCTCGATTGCCATATTAAATGCCTGCCATTTTGATTATACTGCTCTCTCTCTCTCGTTCTTCAATTTTACCGCCCCCCCCATCTCCATTACATTTTGTTTTCATCAGGAACAGGTGACTCATCGTATATGATGGTGGTTTGTGGGTGGGGCTGGTGATGTGGGAGTCGGGGTGGAGAGCCTGATTTGCTCGGGCTTGAGGCTTCTGCTTCAGTATTCTCGTGCTTTCTTTCTGTCCATATTTTTGGTTTCTTTTTATTTTTTTTATTTTATTTTTATTTTTTTGCTTCTCTTCATGGTGCATTGTGGTTTGAATGCAAAAGTGTCGGGTAGAGGCAGATGTGGTTAGCGAAAGAGGAGTTGGGTGCTGTCAGTTAATAAAGCAGGGAGGATATGTGATGGGGAGGAGAGTTCGGTCGGCTTCTCCGAGTTTCAAAGCCTTGGATTTCTGCTACCCCCCCACCCCACTCAAAATGCTTTATGTGAACCCAACATAGAAGATCTAAAAAAAAAAAAAAAAAAACCCCCAAAAAAGTTGACCATAAAACAAGTTTCAATATTTTTTATGCCATTTCTGTCTTTGAATAATTGCATCCTTTGCCAAAGTCTTCCCCTATATTGCTCAATTATGTAACTGTTCCCCCCCCATTTTTTTTTTTCACACAAAGGTGTGATGTCTTTTTTTGTGATGGATAAGCAACTCCTTTAAACAAGAATTTTAAGTGGATTTCTTTTGATTAATTTATCATTTTTTAATTTTTGGTGGGGGATGAGGACTTATCTTTATTTACAATGAGTATCATCATCTTTGTTATTTTCACATTGTTCCAGTTGTTGTACCATCTGGTTTTGTTCAGGTGTCTTATATATATATATATATATATATATATATATATATATATATATATATATATATAAAATTTATTATTTATTTTGTGAGTAAATATTGCATTAAGTTTTATAAAAATAGTAGTGATTGTTCCAGGTGTAACCTATTTAACCCATAGCTGGGGGGAGATGGATTCCTACCCTTCCCATGGTTTATTTGCATATAAAAGAATATAATAAACATGATTAGAATTTGTCTTTAGCTTTCCAATTTCACATTCTGAGCCTTGGCTGACAGCCACATGTTGGGACACTGGTTCCTGTATGATCAACAAAGTTAAGCAGTGTCGAGCCTGGTTAATACCTAGATGGGTGACTGAGAATACCAAGTGCTGCAAGCTTGGATATACACGTGGTCTAATGGATAATGGTTTAGAATTGTTAATTAGTAAACCAAGTTCCAATTCCAGTTAGGTTTGTTATATTCCTTTATGAGCAAATACCCTTGGGAAAGGTATGAATCCATTTCTTCTCCCCCCACCCAGCTATAGGTTAATTAATAAGGCATGTATCATCAAATCATTACCTCTAAAATAAATTTCTTACAATCTAAAAAAACATTTGGCTTCTAATAAATGGCAGAGTTAACATGATTTACTTCCCTCTACTCTCAAGCTGGGATATAAATACTAAGGAGTTACCATTTTTCAGGGCAGAAAATAGATTTATTTTAAATTAATATAAGCACTTTAATTATAAGTCATCAAAAACAATTGCTTAAAGATAACAAAAGATAAGATAAAAATAAATTTTTTTTTTTTTTTTTTTTTTTTTTTCAAACTTGAACTATCAAATTTAATTTTTATTCTAGTTTTAAAAAATTTGAAATTTTTTTAAAAATCTGAATATGTAAAATAGTTTTTTGCCTTAGGCAAAAACTGTTGGTCAGGATATAAAACACATGCTGTTATAAATTAATAAAACTATTTAGTGAATTCAGTTGTAATTTTCAGTGTACAAATACACAAACATTGGGCTTTATATATAACAAACTCAGACTATATGAAGCAATTTCTTTGTTTAGATTGTTGATTTACTGGTGTGAAATTTCATATTCCGTTGTTTTCAGTTTTTAATTTTCATATCTTTCTCATACTAGAAAGTAATCCAGTAACAATTTTGACCTGTTGACCTCGCAGCTTTTGAACTCTATGCTTTAACCACTTAGCTGAGCATTGATCTGGTTTCCAACAAGTTTATTTTTAAAGGAATTTCCAGAAATATCTTCAATTTAATTCCATTTTTTTTCCCCGTTCTTTTCCTCGGTTGTTCATTTATAAAATCATGGCATGCTTTGTTGAGAGAGGAATTTTTTTTTTTTTTCTATTCGATTGTTTTGCCTTTTGTTTCATTTTTGTTATTTATACAAAGTCTTTGATTATAAATTTTTTTTTTTTCTCAAGTTGTCCGTCTTTTGAAATTGGTTGTCTTCATTATTGTTTTTTGATTTTTTTCTTCTCTTTTATTTGCCTTTCTTTACCTGCTCTTGTATAGTCTTTCAACTTCCCTATCATTTTCAAATTTGGATTTTATTCTTTGAATTCATTAGTATATTCTTTTTTTCTCTCTACTCGCTCTCTCTCTCTCTTTCCTTTTTCTCTCTACTCGCTCTGTCTGTCTCTCTCCTTTTTTTCTCCAGAAGCATTTCATATCACACATTTAATGTTATGCCTGATAGCTATAAACTGCATTATTCAATTTATTACCCGATTTCATCGCAACAACATCCTCATCTTTTTCTTGTCCTGATGAACTTGTCTGTTTTTATTCAATAAGTTTTATTAAAATTTTCATTCTGTCAGTTTTTGTTTTTGCCTCAAATATTATTTCTTTATTTTAGGCTTTATATTAGGCTTTATATTTTAGAGGCAAAGTTTCCACCCCACAAATTCACTTATTGCCTAACCCCCTAATTTCCTAGCACCCTAATTCAGCCTCTGGGTATTTCTGCTTGAGTTTTATGATCCTCGGCTTCTTTTACAGTCAGTGACTTTTTCCCATTATCATACTTTTGATAATCTTTTTGGAGCCTTTGATGAAGTAGTTGTGTATGGGGACAAAAAGGACAATATTTCAATGAGCTCTGCATTTCCCATTTGGATTTATTTTTCATAATCTGCATCCAGTGTTGTTGACCAGGAAAAAGTTGGGGGGGTCCTTTCTCTTCCTATGTAGCATTCAAATGAGCCAATTGCTCACTTTAATGTTGCATAGGTTGTCAAGGTTGCAGCAAATCCAATTAATTTCCTTTTGAGTTAAAACCAATGCAGCACTTTCCCAAGTAGATTCTATTTAGGCTGAGATGTCTTTAATAAATTGGATGGAGTCAAGATTTCTTCCATTTTTTCAATGTGCAATGATATTGTTGAAAAATAATATATTCTGTATTGAACTGTAACTGGGTAAGGTCCCTGGTATCTGCATTTAACGCACGATACATCCCTCTCCCCACTTTTTTCCCTTTACCTTCACCTCTCTTCTCACCTGGGCCTCTCTCCTTCACCTTCCCTCTTTAACTATATCACCCTCTTTTTCCCTCATGCTTTCTGCCTTTTCCAAGGCCCCCTTCTGTAATCTCTCCCTTCTTGTCTCGAATACCTACATATCTTTTTTGTAATGATTACTATCAAGTTTGTGTGCACCTCTCTCTCTCTCTCTCTCTGGCCTCTCTCTCTCTCTCTCTGGCCCCTCTCTCTCTCTCTCTGGCCCTCTCTCTCTCTCTCTGGCCTCTCTCTCTCTCTCTCTGGCCTCTCTCTCTCTCTGGCTGGCTGGCCTTTCTCTCGTACATATCTTTATTGTAATGATCACTAATCAAGTATGTCTGCATGTAAAGGGTGGGGGTTTGTTAAATAATTAAATTGTCGTTTTTGTTCAAAGTTTCCTGAAAACTGAACACGTTAAAAAAACAACAAAATTCATCTTTAATCCATTTTGATCTGCTGACGCCGGAGAAATTTTGTTGATGTTTATGCACTGCAACGTGTTTGCGTGATTAACTAATTAAAATCGTTAATTAGATTAATTTTTTTCTCTTCATTAGCTTCTGACCTTTCCTCATTCCACCTCCGCTCCCTCTGCTCATTTTCCTTACCTGATTTTATGTTGGCATCTGACTCTTTGCTTTTTGCAAAACTTGTTCAGATTTTTTTTTCTTTTTTTAAATCTGTATCACCCCATGCAAGGCAGTAAAGCCACTAAGACACAAGGGGGTTGCAGGTTGTGGAAGAATTAGGAACGAATACATTAATAATGAATGGGAAGAGAAAAGAGTAATCAGGAGGACAGTAGTTAGTGATTGACATTGCATTTAAATTTTTGTAGATTAAAGTTTTGAAAGGAAGGAGCCGGAAGGGAGTTCTACAAGCAAGAAGTGCAACAACAGAAACTGTTAAGATAGAACTTGTCTACATCTCGCCAGCTGAATTGGCAATTGACGAG
Organism: Acanthosepion pharaonis; assembly: GCA_903632075.3. Classification (NCBI taxonomy): domain Eukaryota; kingdom Metazoa; phylum Mollusca; class Cephalopoda; order Sepiida; family Sepiidae; genus Acanthosepion; species Acanthosepion pharaonis. The sequence goes on from CAHIKZ030000346.1 coordinate 523,605, forward strand.
ATCTCAATGCTAGTCTCGTACTGGGCTTAAATTCAAAATGTCTACGTACCATAATGAAGAGCAATATTTATTTTTGCGATGTACAGAAAATGTGGCACAAGGTCAAAAATGGGGGATGAGGAAAAGGACAGTCTTCTTCTGTCTTAACGTTAAACATAGATAGCTACAAACACTGACCCAAACATACAACAATATTCCTTACACCACAACAACACATTCTTACTTACCTTTCTTACCACATCCACCATAATACCACATTGTCTCTATGAAAGTCCTAACTAGTCCCTATATGTACAATTTGTCTGTGGCGGGGGTGGGGGGAATAAAACGGCAAATTTAAAAATCTAACCCCAGTGAATATTTACAAAAAAATGTGAAAAAAAAAAAAAAAAATTATTTACAAGAGACTAAAGAAAATACTGAAGCACTCATCCAAACAATTAATGAAAGTAATTATAGAAAAGACACACATTATTACAGCAGTGGGAAAGTGACTGAAGCCAAGCTGCCAGATCAGGACCAGTAATATTGTTGATTCATCTTTGGATTTTATCAAGGTAAATAGCAGGGGCAGTGAACCTTATATGGCAGCAATATTCTAAGCGTGGATGAATGGTAGACTTATAGATGAATTCTGGAGAGATTGTCTCACATGACACAGTGAACCTTATTTGCAGCTGATCTAGCAATGGATTCAATATAGTCTTTACATTTCATGCTGTAGAGCACGACGTTGACCAGGGATGTAATAGTAAAAAGATAGATCAAGTATCGACCATCATAAAGACTGAAAAATAAAATTGACAAAGATTATTGTTTAAGGTTGACGGACATGCATGTCTTAATTATTTTTTTTTTTTTGAATTGGTCAAACCCAAACAAAAACATTGTTTTCAATTGTTATGAGTCTATCGATTGAATAGAATTTTATTATAAACAATTGTCTTGTAAATGGAATTTTTAAAGCATTCTGAATGTAAAAAATAAAGAAAAAAGTGTGCAAGACAATAAGAAGTTTCTTATTGTCTTGCACACTTTTTTACCTGCCAAAAAAAGTAGTTTTGTTGAAATCAGTTGAAAAATGTAGGAAATCTGATCCCATATATAAAAACACACACACACACACACACACACACACACACACACACACACACCCTGGATTTTATAATAAGTATAACTCGATATGAGTTGTCCCCCTTTCATTCTGGCGACGGAATTGTGTTTTATTGTGTTTTCAAATTGATTTTGTGCAAAAACAATTGTTTTTTGCAATATTTGGCACTGTCAGAACCACTTTAAGGTAATTTTATGCAGTCCTGTGAAGTTTTGTTGAAATCTGTTGAAAAATGTAGGAAATCCGATCCAATATATAAACGAACACACACACACACACACACACACACACACACAATCTGCGTTTTATAATAAGTAAGATTTTGAACATTGTGCCCTCCAGGTGTATGTTTATTTTTTTATCAGTTCAGGTGTTAATACTGTCAGTATAAATGATTTTATTGTATGTTAAATGACGACTTCATAATCTCTGAGTATTTTAGGCTTAATTCCTGATTTATATTATTTTTTTTTATTTTTTTTTTTTTTTTCCCTAGAATTTAAGAAACTTTTCGATATTTGTGTTTGATTAATAATTTATGTACTATTACATAATTTGTCTTGCGTTATAATGTTTTTTGTTTACCTAACATCCGCAGATACTGTAGTGTAGGGTAGGCGGATTCGGGGGGTGGGGAACTTTTTTTTTTTTTTTTTTTTGCTTCTCTTTGATTTTATTGCATGTTAAATAACTTCATAATCTCAGTATTTTAGACTTAAATCTCAATATGTATTTTCATTGTTTTGTTTTTCTTTCTCTAAAATGAACAAACTTTTTGATATTTGTAGTTGACTAATTATTTATGTATTTCGTAATTTGTTTTGCATTCTAATGTTTTTGTTTACCTAACATTTTACATAGAAAAATAAAAAGTCAGTTTTTTGAGGCTTTAAAACATGTAATGTATATAAATGTTTATATATGTACATTATATGTATTCTAAAGATTGTCATAGCTGGGGGTCATAGTGGGGACAAACTTCAACTGTCTATAAAATGCTTCTGTGGCATGCATCTCAAATAGCCTCTGCCAACTACATCCAGGTACAAGTTATATTTGCTATCCATTTTAGTTGTCACTGCTGTTGAAAGTCCTGAAGTGATGTGATTTCTGGTGTAGTTATTTGTGATTATGTTGTACCAGTTCACAAGGTTCAAAGAAGAATGCTCTTTGCTGTGACCAAACATGGTCAGCACATTGTGGCCATGTTCATAGTTGATAAGTGTTGGCTTTTTCTTTTTTTTTTTTATTAATAATGCTTCTGTTATTTTTAGCTTTTTTTTTTTTTTTTTTAACATGTGGATGAGGCTATACTATTTGTATTATCGAGAATGTTAGAATGGAGTTTGATACTTCTCTATGTGTATTTAAATGAGACCTATAATAGCTAAAACTATAGAAGAAGTCTTTAAATTTATTTATTATTATTTTACTATTTTAAAAACGTTTTGGGTATAAGCTAGCTAATATTATTTAGATTCTTTTTGTTTCTAACAGTTTTGTTATTAAATATTCCATATTGTGATGGTAGAAGATCCATAAAGAATGGTGAAGCATAATAACCTTGACTCAAATTTGTGGATTAACAAGTGATTTAAATCACTTTCTCAGAGTTTTCTCTTTTAATTAATTCCTTGCCATTAAAATTGTTCTTGAGATATATATATATATATATATATATATATATATATATATATATATATATATATATATATATATATATATAAAAATGAAACTATATCATTATCCCATATATACCTAAAATATATGATAATATATTGTTCTACTTTGTATTGAGCCCTGTTTTTAAATGTTATGAACATTTGAATTGTACTCTATTTGTTCTCATCTCACTTGGGGGATATATATATATATATATATATATAGTGACTGACTGGCTGGCTATGATTAAATGTTAATAAATGGCAGAACTGCCTAATAAACAGAATTTGACAAAGTTTGCAACAAGACAAAGAAAAGAACAGGGCCAAAAAAAATATAAAGCAAGCAAACAATATATGTAAGGCAAATTAACAATAATAAGGCAAAGCAATAATAAGGCAAAAAGTTCACAAACTAAGAATTGGGGTTGACACACGAGAAAAGTCAGGTAAATGAATATAGTGTTCTGACTTCAGGATGAGACTGACCAGGACTATCTTGTTGGATAGGAAGAAATCCCAGTATGCATCTGTGTGCTTCTGCCTATAAGTTGGATGGGGGAAAATGTTTTGCAATCGTTCTAGCATAGATTTGAACAAACAAATATATATTTACACTCCGCAAAGAACCTCCCATCATTAGAACCTCGTTCTACTATCAAGGAGCTGATTGGGACTCGTTCTGTGACTTCCTCAGCGATGTCCCCTGGGATGTTGTCTTTACACTCCCTGTCCAAGAATGTGCTTCTGAGGTCTCATCCTGGGTTAAAGCTGGAATCTACGCTTTCATCCCCTCAAGGAAATTTAAGGTCAAGTCGCACTCCTCCCCTTGGTTCTCCGCTGCTTGCTCAGCCGCCATTGCCCATAGGAATCACTTCTTTCACATATTTTGTAGTGACATGTCGGACTGCAATAGACATCTCTTTGCCTCTGCCCGTAACGAGTGTAAGCGTGTCCTCAATGAAGCTCAGTCAATATTTGCTGCTTGGATGAAGGAGCGTATTGCATCTCACAAATTTGGCTCCAAAGATTATTGGCGGCTCTGCAAGAGTGTCCTGAACAATAGAAAAGCCTCCATACCTCATTTATTCAACCAGTTCGATTGTCTTGACCTCCTCTACCGACAAGGCTGAATGCTTTGCTCGGAAATTCTCATTTAATTCAACGCTCGACTCCACCGGTTTACCCATACCAGACTTCCCTCCAAGAACTGAGGCCCTATTGAGCGGCTTACACATAACCCCGTCATTAGTATTGGGCATTATCTCCAACTTAGACCCCCACAAGGGTAGTGGTGGAGATGGCATACCAACCATTGTCTTGAAGAAATGCGCGCCTGAGCTTGTGCCCACCCTCTCTAAACTGTATAATTACTGCCTCAAGGAATCCTGTTTTCCTGACTGCTGGAAGTCCTCATCCATTGTTCCTGTCTTTAAGAACTCTGGAGACCCCTCTGACCCCTCTAATTACCGTCCTATTAGTCTCTTACCCCTCTTTGGCAAAGTCTTCGAAGCCCTAATCAATGCCGAAGTGGTTAACCAACTTACATCCCATGATCTGCTCTCAGACAAGCAATATGGTTTCCGCTACACCCGATCTACAGCTGATGTGCTTACGGACATCACTGAAATCGTCTACCAAGCCCTTCAAAATAACGGTGAGGCTCGTGCCATGGCCCTAGACATCTCCAAAGCGTTTGATAGGGTTTGGCATGCCGGCCTTCTTCGTAAGCTTATGGTATTACTGGTCGACTGTTTGATCTAATACAATCATTCCTGTCAAACCGAGAATTGTTCTCAAAGGATTCTCCTCCAGTTCCTATCCCACGAACGCAGGTGTTCCCCAAGGCTCCATCCTTGGCCCCACTCTTTTCCTTATTTTCATCAATGACCTTCCTGATGCCATAGATTCCCAAGTTGGCATCTACACGGATGACACTATAATTTACTCCTGCCTCAAAAACAAATCTAGTGTCAGCCACAAAACTAACCTGGTCGTGCGTCTTGAAATGGACCTCTAATCGGTTGTTAACTGGGGCAAGAATTGGATGGTCAACTTTAACGCCTCAAAAACTAAATTACTCTCCATTAACCACCATAGAGATCCTTCCCTGCCCCCCATTAAAATGTCTGATAGTCAACTTCCTGAGAGCAACTCCCTGCGTCTGCTCGGTCTCACGCTGACTGCTGACCTGAGATGGAACAAATACATTGAGTCAATTGCTTCTTCCATCATGAGGAAAGTTGGCTCTCTGTGCCGCGCCAGGAAATTTTTCTCCCTGAATCGATACTTCAAATATACAAAACAACAATTCACCCTTGCATGGAGTATTGCTGCCATATATGGTCTGCGGCAGCTTCTGCTTACCTCGGAGTTCTTGACAAGATCCAGAGACGGATATGTAATCTAATTGGCCCTGATCTGGCGTCTCATCTGCAGTCACTCTCTTACAGACGTGCTGTCGCCTCTGTCTTTTCTACAAATACTTTCATGGTAATTGCTTCGATGAGCTGCTTTCACTGGTTCCCAGACTCCATGAATTCAAGCGCCCTACGAGGCTGGCATCGCGCTCCCACACTTACACTGTAGAAATTTTTAAATGTAGCCATCTCTTCTACTCCAATAGCTTCATACCTCGCACCTCTCGCCTGTGGAACACCCTTCCCAATTACTGTTTCCCTGAAAGCTATAATCTCCAACTATGTAATGTCAATCGACACCTCCAGTTACCTTGATCTACCCACTATCCTTCTCCTCATCCTTTCTTCTATCACTCCTATCTGCTCTCGCTCCAAATCTTCCGCAACCCCCGGCATCCTAGTGGCTTCACGCCTTGCTCGGGGCGTAATGCTTAAAAAAAAAAAAATGATATATATATATGTGTGTCATCCACAGACACTGTTTTGCTGTTTCACAGCTCTTCAGTGTGGCTAGGCATCCGGTTGCTTCCAGCTAGGATCGAAACCCGAGTTGGAGATTCTGCCACTAAGCTATCGGATTTTATAATATATATATATATATATATATATATATATATATATATATATATATATATATATCTTGTTTATAACCTGACGTTTTTTAACTACTTTATGCCTCTTACATCTGTTATTTTGGTTTTTACCTTTATTTGATCACCCCCCCCCTTTTTTATCTGTATGTTCTTGTATGTAATTCTTGATGGGTAGTTCATGTTGTTTCATGTTTATAAATAAAATCTTAAATCTTGGTGACTTTGCTTATTTGTTTATGGGTACGGATGTATGATTGCTTGTATTTTGTTTTTACTTGTAGACGCTTGTTTCGGTTGTAATTTCCTTTTTACGTTTTTATCCATTTGTTTGTTTCTTTTTATCTTTAAATTTTGAATTTTCTTTTTTCGTTCCATTTCCCCTTTTGTTTTTCTTTTTTCTTTTCCTCCTTTTCTTCTTCTATTCCTTGTGTCATTCTTATATTTGTGTGCATATACATTTTAGTTTTATTCATGTGTCTGTGTTTTAGGATATGAATGTGTTTGTCGTGCCATCAGCTGTTGCTTCAGATTTGTAGTGTTCATGTATACTTTCACATTTTACATTTTCACGTTTATTTTACCGGATATATTGGCCTTTTAAATAAGAATAATGATAATACACACACACATATATATATATTTATATTTTTTTTTTTTTTTTTCTTTTCCTCTGTTCCATTTTTGAACAATTTTATATTTTTAAACCTAATGCTCGATTTAATTTGAAATTTCTGATTTCTAATTTTATCGTAAATTAAAGGTTGACTGTTTCATATTGATTTTTGGTTTGATCTGGCATTAACTTTAATGGTTTGTATTTAGAATATACCGTCATGTATTTTGAATTTTCATATACTTGGTCATCATGGGTTACGTATTGATGGGGGTGTGATTTGGTTTTGAATATTCAAAAAAACTTTATTTCGCAATCAACACCATCACTTGATAAGACACCAGAAGTGTTGAAACAAAATGGTTATTTTTGTAGTGATGCTATAACATATTTGTTATAATTTTAGAATAAATACTTATATAAAAGTGAAGACATCAGACCTCCTCCTACTAGACACCCACATACACAATTAGGAATACACATTACCATCTGATGGCCACTTAGACATATTACAATTTTTACAAACTTATATATATAATTATCTATGGTTTTAATGCACAATACATGACTGTTCAATGTGAATTGATCCAAACAAAAGCAAAAATACCAAAGATCTGTCTTTTCCGTGTTTTTTTTTTTTTTTTTTTTCTCTCTCAATCTCTGACGAAGCTATAATAAAAGTGAAACATTGATAAATGTTTCCTATTTGCTCTTTATTTTTATATAAGCTTTTAAATTTTTTTTTTCTTCTCCCAACTTCAAAGTTTCTTGGTAAATATTGGTTCTTATATATATATATATATATATATATATATATATATATATATATATATATAAATTAGCTGAATTACCTGCGCCTTGTTGCGTGTCACATGTTTTTGAAAATTATGATTGATTTTTAAATCATTGTTATAATTTATGTTTTGGATAGGAGTCATTCCCTTCTTTAAATTTAATTTAAATCAAAGGGGAAAAAAATTTTCAGGGGCGGGGTGAGGACAATCTTTGATCAAAATGAAATGTAATTATGCAAGTACCCTGGGTAATGTAGTTTCAGAATGTGTATTGGGGCGGGGTGTCTATCTCCAAAATCCTAGGATGAGTTCGATAACAGACAGAAGCTACAACTTTATATATAGATGATTGCTTTGTAGCATATAAAATGAGAGATACTAAACAAGGATGAAATTAGAGAAAGGCGAGAAAAAGCTGAAACACAAATTTGTTTTCTATGAGAGAAATGAGAAGTGCTTCAGTATCGAAGAATAAACCAGTTGTGTGTGTGCATAAAGAAAAAGGGAGACTCAGATTTTGACCTTGAAATAAATGGGGTAAATCGAGATGAACATTTTTAAGAAATAATATAAATAAAAAAAAAGAATGTTTCAAAGTAGTTACTTGCAACCCTGAAAAATGGAAGAACATTTTTTTCTTCTCTAAGCCAATCGCAATGCATGACTCATCTATCCAATCAATGAATTTCTTTCATTGTACTGTGAGCTGTATTTCCACATCAAATAAAATGTCATCATTGCAAACAGTATCTATAGAGTATGTGTCAATTTTTAATATCCAGTGGTCATCCCCAGAAATAAATAATTTAAGTTTTACTGAATAAATAATGGCTCTAAAGCAAGAGTGTGATGTTTGGCAATTTGGATATGTGCAAGAGAAATAGTCTTTAAAATGAAAGGCATGTCCAGCAAACTTTGACCTTTTGTACTTGCAAAAAAAAAACTGTCAAAAAGACGATTTTCCATTGACACTGCTATTGTTTTAATTATCTTCGCTCCTCAGCAATCTTTGTTTTGAAAGCAAATATTAAAATTGTCACAAAACCTAAATATATGTAAGTGAATTTATACATTTTCTTTGTTCTTGAGAATTGGCAAAAATAATAAACATTATTTATTAGATTGTCTCTTCAAATGGTTGGCAAAACATTGGCCAATTGCCAATTGATTCAAGCTTTATAAAATGGTAAATAAAGATTTCATAATTGTTAGTTCATACATTTAAATAATTTAGTAAATGTCTTCTCTCCTTACCAATATTTGTTTTAAAAAGCAAATTGTAATAAAATCTAAGCATGAAAGTGAATTTATACATTTTCTTTGTTCTTGAGAATCTTATTATAAAACGCAGATTGTGTGTGTCTGTACGTTTATATATTGAATCGGATTTCCTACATTTTTCAACTGATTTCAACAAAACTTCACAGGACTGTGTATAATTACCTTGTGGTGGTTTTGACAGTGCCAAAAATTGGAAAAACACAATTGTTTTTGCACAAAATCAATTTGAAAACACGATTAAATCGCTAGAATGAAAGGGGAACAACTCGTATCGAGTTATACTTATTATAAAACCCAGGTTGTTTGTGTGTGTGTTCATTTATATATGGGATCGGATTTCCTACATTTTTCAACCGATTTTACAAAACTTCGCTTTTTTTTGGCAGGTAGTGTTTCTTATTGTCTTGCACACTTTTTTCTTTATTTTTACATTCAGAATTCTTTAAAAATTCCATTTACAAGACAATTGTTTATAATAAAATTCTATTCACTCGATAGACTCATAACGATTGAAAACAATGTTTTTGTTTGGGGTTCGACCAATTCGTAAAAAAAAAACTACAACAAAAAAACTAATTAAGACATACGTGTCCGTCAACCTTAAACAATAATCTTTGTCAATTTTATTTTTCAGTCTTTATGATGGTCGATACTTGATCTATCTCTTACTGTTACATCCCCGGGCAATGCAGGGTTCTACTGCTAGTTGACAATAAAAATAATAAATATTATTTATTTATATTGTTTATTGGAACGTTTGTCAAATCATTGGCCAATCGATTCAAACCTTGTAAAATAGTAAGTAATAAGGATTTCCTTAGATTTGGTCCACATATTTTAATAATTTAGTCATGTTTATAAATTTATGAATAAAAAATTGTTTTCCTGTTTATTTCTTTATAAATTGGTAAATGATAAATATTGCATTAGTTTTCATTATATTAGTCTATCTATCCATCTATTTTGTTCTCTTCATATCTATCTCAAACTTTTCATATCTAAGTCTGTTTAGATTCTATCTATATTATTTCGTTCATGTCTATCTATTTCTCTTTATATTTATTTACACTATTAGATTTATTGGAAAGGTTGACAAAAACTTGCCTAATTACCAATTGACTCAAACTTTATAAAATGGTAAATAAGGATTTCCTTATAATTGGTTCATATAAAAAATTCTTTTTGTATTTATTTCTTTAAATTAGTAAATGATAAATATTGCATTAGTTTTAATTGTATTAGTTTTTAGAATGTTGTAAATATAAAATTATTCTTGTCAAATAATTTAATAAATATTGTTTTTTTTTTTTTTGTAAAAAAAAAAAAAAAAAATACTGTTTGCAACAATCATTATGTTAGCCATCTGAAAATCACTTTTATGGCCATATCATGTTGAAACATTGGTTCCCATAAAGTCACTTCACTAAATTCTAAAAATATTTGAACCAACTCTAAAGAAATCCTTATTATTTACCATTTTATAAAGTTCAAATCTATTGGCAATTAGACAACGTTTTACTGACCATTCCAATAAATAATCTAATAAATAAATAGTGTTTATTATTTTTGTTGTCAATTCTCAAGAACAAAAAATATCTAAATTCACTTTATCATTGTTATATAGGAATAAAGTGTTGCTGCCAACACTTGAGTTTGAACATAGATCACCAGTGAGCCAAACGCAGGTGATTCCATTATTGAATTGAGTAGACCATGTCACAACAGAGGAAACACATAAATAGAAAGCAGTGTGACATCTATTCAAGCGAGTATTATTGAGCAAGTGCGAGTATTCAAAGGCGTCTGACACCAGTATTGTTCAATGGCATTACTATAATCGTATCTGCGATTACAAAGTCTCTACAACAAACATTACAAAATTGACAAGGAGTATTTGTTGACATCACAAAAGTGACAACAGGTGTTTGTCGAGTCACAAAAATCACGTTTAGGTTTTATTACAATTTTAATCATTTTACAGTTTTAATCATTACAGTTTTTGAATTCAGATGACCTGCTACCTTGTCGGTTATACTTCTTGAGACAAAGGCTAGAAGACCTCTAAGCAAATAAAAATATCGTAGAACACTTAGCAGCATTTTTAAAGGTATACGTTTAAATGCTATAAAATGAAACCAATTTTTAAAAAAATATACAAACAAATATGAACTTCGTTTATTTCAATGTTTCTATTCAACTATTTGTACAGCTTATTTACTGTAAAACATTACTACTTCTCCACACACACACGTATGCCGTGATATTTTCTGGCACACTTAAGAGGATCATGTGGCACACTAGTGTAGCGGTATCATGGCTGAGAATCCCTGGGCTAGAAGGTAATTTCAGAAACAAATCTACTTTGAGATGCAACAGAAAATAATGGACACCTCGGGCTTCGTACAAGACTGGGAGACAGCATAGTGCCTTGGACTACTCTGCATTTATACCATCCATCCATGGGTGTATCACCTACGGCACTTTAGACACAGACAGTCTGACACCTGGTTACAATACTGGAGCATCAAGAGTAGTAATTGTCTGTGAAGTTATTATTGCACAGTTGTCGTCCAAATTTTGTTAGTACTGCAAACTTTGCACCTGTTTCTGTGTCTGGATTGTGTTTGCATAAAAATGAAAACAGAGACTGTTTATAATTAACAAGGAAAAGTTCAGTATGCAGATTTATCAGTGCACAACGGATGCGAATGTCCTTGATTTAACTGAGACTAGTAATTTTCTTTTCTGTTTTTTTTCTTCTTTTTTTTTTTTTTTTTTTTTTGTTTCAGGGCAATGAGTTTTAAAGGCTTAAAATAACGACTGTGATTTATTTATTTTTTTTTTTTTATGTTAGTTCAGACATGTAGAGTGTGGTTATTTTTATTCCTGGGACAGAAATACCAGTCAGTAGTTACCCATTTTCGATATATTTAGAACCCTTCTGCAGTAATTACAATGTAGGGTCAGTGTGAGACTGGAAACTGTGATACTTATCGTTTAATTGACAATCAACAACTGGCTTTAACAAAAAGATGATGTAAGTTCAAATAATAAAAATAACGTTCCAGGGATCTTGTTTGTTCATTTATGGCAATCAAAGGAAAATTTTGTTCACGTTCAAATCTTTCATTTAGATATGTTTGTTTTTTTTTTTTTTTTTTTTTTTCTTAATTTTATATATATATATATATATATATATATATATATATATATATATATATATATATATATATATATATATATATGAAAAAAACAGACCACTTTAAGGCTGTTGTGAAATAATTTATTACATGGAACCTTAAAGTGGTCTGTTTTTATTCAAACATATTGCTCTGAATTTACATTGAGCTCTCTGGATATCATCCTCCTTGGGTCTACCCATACGGATTACCTAGTTTGGCATAAACTATATATATATATATATATGTGTGCTTCTTAGCTCTGTCTAACCATAATGAGCACTGTTTTGTTTACACCTTATATTAAATTAAGTAAATATTTAGTTGCTTACCTGTCTTCACACTAACAAACATATGTACTGTTGCTACTACTGAATTACTTAGTTTATATCACACACACACACACACATACATACATATATATATATATATATATATATATATATATATATATATATATATATATAGTAATGTAACAAATCCGTTGGTATATAATCCAAGTGGATCTTAGTAATATAAAATATTAAAACTGATCCAAAAAAAAGCTCAATGCATTTATTATAACACCCAATAAATAGTATTACACAACAAAATTCAAAATTACCTCATATGGGTGATAGATCTATTTCAACCAATGAAAACTTTGTCAGTCTTATTCAATCCTGGTGTATAGACTGAGTTTGTGTCACTGTTAAATTTCTATTTCTGATATGCACTCAGTCAATACACCAGGGTTGAATAAAACTGACAATCAGCTATATTTTGGATTTTGTTGTGTAGTGCTATTTATTGGCTGTGTTATAATAAATGCTTTGAGCTTTTTAGTGGATCAGTTTTAATATTTTATATTACTAGGATCCACTTGGATTATATACCAATGGATTTATTACTTGTATATATTTTATTTTTTTTATTTTTTTTTTTTTCCAAAAATTAGATTAGCCAATCATGATTCTTTTACGTATTTTCTGGAGACAGAAATCAAACATGACAGACTTGGGGATGTGAGTCCACATAAAGAAATGTAAAGAAAAGACAAGAACAAATATATATGTACAAATAAATGATAATGTATTAACAAAGATATGCAAGTGGCAGACAAGGGTGTGTGTATGAAATGAATGTGAAAACCTTTTTGGTTCAAAGTATATGTAGTGAGTGAATGTGAGTATCTACGTGTGTGTGTATTGTTCATGCATTTCCCAAATTGAAGTGTGCTCTCTGTGAAAGATCTACATGTTGATAAATAAGCAGATATGGTAAGAGAGTGAGGAAAATATCGTAGAGTATTTATAGTCCAGAGAGCGTCCCCTAGTAGTGGTTTCGGAAATTAGGAGGAGCTAACCCGACAATGTGCATTGAGCACTTTTTAATACAACTCTTTCCTGGTCTAATTCAACTCTGACCAATAACTGCCTTACAATTATAACTCTGTTTCGACGTCTAAGCATGAAACTTCAAAGTAAACATGAGTTAAGTGAAAAGAATTTTCATACACAAAGTAATATATATATATATATATATATATATATATATATATATATATATATATATATGGTGCGATTGTTATAATAATTGTTGCCATTTCATGCTTTTAATTTCATGCATGTACGTTTTTTGTTTTTTTTTGTTTGCTGCACTGTATGGTAGGGTCAGTTGGGCACCGTCTGTGAGAAAAAGAGCACCATGACACAATTCACTCGCCAGAAATTTGGAAATGGTATGCTATACTGCTTGGCATTTGTGCTGGAAGATCCAGTGCAAACATTTTTTGAGTTTTTGGGTGTCAAAGAGTTGGATGAGTCTAATGGTGATTACTAAGGTACGGCAGTTCAGAAAACCTGTTGTGATAGGGAAAGAACTGAATTTGTTAGTGAGGGCTTCAGACTCAACACAGAGGCCTACATCAAGTACCTTGAGGAGGTGATGCTGCTGCCCTGGGTCAAGAGGGTGGCTTCTGAATGACCCTATGTTTGGCAACAGGACTTTACACCATGCCACACAAGCAGGAGAACTCGGTAATGGCTGTCAGACAATTTTTGCGACTACATCACCCCCTTACATCTGGTCACCTAACTCCCCAGATTGCAATCCCCTTGATTATAATGTGTGGGGTGCAGTTGAGTGAGACACCAACAAAACTCCTTGTAACACCAAAGATGAACTGAAGGCAAGGATTATGGCAGCATTCACCAACTTAAACAAGGAGACCATCCAGAAGAGTTTCAGGAAATTCCAAAGTCATTTGGAGGACGTAGTTGAAGCCAATGGTGATTTTTATTGAATATATTTACTCTTAACATTTAATATTTAGTCGAGATTGTATGACATGGATTATTCAGAAATAACGTCTTTATTTGCCTGTTAGTAATTTCAACTGGTGGAAAAACCTCCAGAATTAAAACATCACAAATCTTTTTTGAAATGATTGATCATTCACAATTTCTTCTCCAGAAGCTTTGTTTTTAAGCTGCAATTTTACTTTTCTGCAAATAAAATGTTCTTTCCTAATCTGCTGAAAATGTTGCTTATTACACTCCATCTTCAATGTTAGAATCAATTAACAGAAATATGCCAATTCTGACAAATTCTTTTGCAAATTGCTTGCTGATATGACAATAAAAAAAGCTAAGACTAAATGCTCTCAATATCATCTAATGTCAGACATAGAAGAAACGTTTTGGTCAAGCTAATAAAGCATTATAAACTGATTAAGATATTTTTGTGTAATTTTTGGTAAATATATCTTAAAATGCGATGTTGGTGTTATTTTCATTTTTGTATCATTTAGATGACAATTTATACATCTCACCCTGTATGTATGTATGTATATTATTATTCTTATTATAATTTTTTTTTTTATATCAAGCAAGACAACCAAGCCACTAAATATAATATATTTTAATTTTTCTCATTGATTGTAGTTTTTTGCCCCAAGAAAAAAAAGAACTCTATTTGTGAGCACGTGCATTGTTGATTTATTTATTCGACAAGCAAATATTTTTTTTTTTTTTTTTTTTTAATTTGGTTTGTTTGTATTTGCCTTCGTCAACTGATAAGTGAAGGGGGGGGCCCAAGGTTGAAAATATTCTTAATAAAACTAGGGCATGTAACATCTAATCCTAATTAAGTCTTGAATATCATTATAAATCAATTATTAGCTTCATAAGAAAAAAAAAAAAAAAGAAATACTTCATATTTTTTCCTTTTATTAATGAGGATATTCTGCAGCCTCACCTGTATCAGTCCCCCCCCAACCTTCCCTACAATGCATGGGGTTTTGGGTGGGGGGAAATCCCCCTGCTTCTAATCCACCCACACTTTCTTAATCTGTAAAGTCTTTTGATCCGCTTCAATTGGATTAACAAGAACAAATCTCAAAGGATTTCTGTCGGCCCTTTTAGTGGCAATTTATGAATTTCAAGATTTTTTCTTTCTTTCAACCTAGTGGATGTGTTTTTTTTTTTATTTTTTTTTTTTCAACTCCAATAATTCCTCTGTAAGCAATGCTTCCCTAAGCCTCATATCTATGACCCTAATAGGTTAAAGGACTCCTGATCCTAAGTGAGTGAGTGTTGGGATACAATTAGCTGACATGGTCTCAACTTTTTTGCATATAAGATGCAGGCTGACTGTTTAGACTTCTGTTGGTAAAAGTTAACCATTCTCTATTGTGCAATATTGCATCGTCCACTTTTGCATTGTAAACAAACTGCAATTCTAAACCATATTGCATCATCAACTTTTATTTTTTTTTTTTTTTTTTATCATTTCCCTCCTTGCAAGGCAATAAAGCCACTAAGATGCAAGGAGTAACTGAGCGTTATAGAATATGAGTAAAATATAGTATTAAGGAGAGAGGACAAAATAACAAGTATTAAGACGGAAGATAATGATTGACATATCATTTAAATTTATGACGATCAAATGCAAAAAAGCCACTAAGATGCAAGGAGTAACTGAATGTTAGAGAATGAGAAAATACACTATTAAGGAGAGAAGAAAATGAATTAATAAGACTATCTGAAAGCCGTGGAGTTGTTCTAAAGAATAATTTTGTCTTTTCTCCAAAAGCCATAGAATTCTTTTGAAAGAAAGATGCATTCTAGTGACCTTTGAGTAACAAGGTTTTACAGAAAATGGAAACAAGATGAACACTTATACTTAACATCAAAAAGAGATAGTTGAAATTTCTTGGGCATATAACAAAGAAAGAGGGTTTGGAAAATTTGATACACACAGGGCAGGAGGGATAGCGGAAAGCAATGCATAGCCCATCTAGAGAGTTTGAGTAAATGGATAGTGGAGCAAGGTTTAGGAGAAATAACAGAAAATTTACTAAGAGCTACAAAGGACAGGAAGTTGTGGAGAGCCGTGATCGTCAATGTACTGTAGGGACACAGAACATAGAAGAATGAGTTTGTATAAATGGATAGTGGAACATGGTTTAGGAGAGATAATAAAAGCCAAAATTTATTAAGAGCTACCAAGGATGGTGATGTGGAGAGCCATGATCGTTGGCATTCTGAAGATACATGGTGCATAGACAAGTAGTGAGCATTACGTTTCTATGCTACTAAGGTTTTAGTTTTTTGTTAAAAATGTTGGGTGGGTGTAAAGTTTTGGCCATGTCTGTATTTATTTTATTTTTTTTTTTTTTTTTTTTTGTTTTATTTTATTTTTTTGAAAATATGCATCTTATATTCCGTCAAATGTGGCATGTTGATAATTTTCCTTAAATGGAGAACACATTTAAGATTCTTATCTGTGTACACAAAACCTGTTCTACTTTTATTAATGAAAATAATTACCTATTTATCCTTTTGTGCCTCAAGAAATTGCACTCGGAGATTAATTTCCTCTGTCCCAGTTTCTCCATATTGTTATTAAGATGGCCGTCTTGCCATGATTTTCTTCTGACGTGAAATTCTTAAAATGACTCGTGGAAAATCTGTAATAGGAGATTTCCTGTTAAGATGATTATTTGTGGTTGAGTGTTGCTGTTGGAATCTTTTGAAAGGCTTTATGGTGAAACAGTGGTTAACAGCTTGGTTACTGGGTGTGAAATGATATATATATAAAAATGAACATTATTAAAGGAGAGAACAATAAAAAAAAAAATAGCAATTAAGAAAACATTTTAAAAAAATTGTTTGTAATATTATCGTCTTGGCCAACTAATAACAAGATTCAGAGGGAAATTAACAGAGGATAACTGATATCCATTAAACATAGCACGTGGAACTAGAACAGTCTACCCCATTAAGCGAAATAAAGGGTTCAGTTTGACATTCCAACCACCTGAAGAAGGCCGGGGCGTACAACGGCCGAAACGTTGTAATAAATATGGCAACAAAGATGAGGACAATAGTCCGAATAATGTAAATCATGTACATAATACCTCATCTCAGAAATATAGACTGATCCCTCTCTCTAGTGCAATGAGAGGGCATGGCCTTGGCTACCTGTTCCCCAGGGATGGCACCTCTCAGTATAATTTTCCTCAGTTGCAACACTGTCCTTTGATAGAGTATGCCCTGAGTGCACTCTGCCCAAAGACAGACGTGCAACTGAGAGATAAGTAGACGCGAAATTACTCCAAAAGAGTAATTTACACAGTATTTACTTGACCCCACCACTGAGTCAGGTCGTGACACAAGGTCAGTTTTTAACATGGGGACCCGAGTGGTCAGAGCTGGTCAGAGCTAGTCAGATCTGGCCCAAGCTAGTCGTAGCTGTGATACCACCAGCCCACAGGGCCGGATAAGTATCCGAATGTGTACATCCCTCAAAAGAGTAATTTACACAGGTATTTACTCGTTCTCCCACTAGAACAAGATGTGACACCAGGTCGGTTTAATGTGGGGACCCGAGCGTGTACACCCAGGTAGGGACAAAAATTCCCCTCAGCCCCTACAACTGTCAGTTGCGCTGGCCTCTGTGCAAGCGCCGATCCCTTCCTCTTGTGCAATGGGAGGGCACGGCCTCGGGCAGCTGTTCCCCAGGGTTGGGCACCTCTTCAGTATTATTTACTCAGTTGCCCCTCCGTCCTTAGACAGAGACGCAACTGAGAGATAAGAAAACGTGAAATTACCCCAAAAGAGTAATTTACACACCAAAATCTCAATATCTGACTTATATATTATCTACTTCTTGGCAATATCACTTGTCAGTTTTAACTAATTTGCATATTGATTTTAAAAAAGTATATTTCATTAATTAACTGTCCTTTGTTACTGTTCTTTTATTTGAGGATTGTTTTAATTTTCATATCAAAAATAAATGTTTAGGAATATTGTCTTATATAGTGCAGAAAAGTGTTTGAAATTTGCATTTTACTTGGACTTCAACAAGTTGGCATCTATTTGTAAAACTTTCCTTAACTATAACAAGCCTGCCCCTAAAACTCGACCAATTAATTTTATCTTTCTTTACAGTCATATTCTTTGAACAAATATATTGAATGTCCACAACCCCGTCAACTTTTCATAAGTACTGAACACTAGCAGTAGAGCCCGGCATTGCCCAGGGATGTAACAGTAAGAGATAGATCAAGTATCGAACATCATAAAGACTGAAAAATAAAATTGGCAAAGATTATTGTTTAAGGTTGGCGGACACGCATGTCTTAATTAATTTTTTTTTTTTTTTTTTTTTGTTTTTTTTTTTTTTTTTTTTTTTGGTCAAACTCAAACAAAAATATTGTTTTCAATCGTTATGAGTCTACCGATTGAATAGAATTTTATTATAAACAATTGTCTTGTAAATGGAATTTTTAAAGCATTCTGAATGTAAAAATAATGAAAAGTATGCAAGACAAGAAACACTACCTGCCCCCCCTCCCAAAAAAAAGTGAAGTTGTTGAAATCTGTTGAAAAATGTAGGAAATCTGATCCCATATATAAATGAACACACACACACACACACACACACACACACACACACACACACACACACACACACACACACAAACAACCTGGGTTTTATAATAAGTATAACTCTATATGAGTTGTTCCCCTTTCATTCTCACGATGCCTCTTAACTGTATTTTCAAATTGATTTTGTGCAAAAACAATTGTTTTTCCAATATTTGGTGCTGTCAGAACCACCGCAAGGTAATTTTACATAGTCCTGTGAAGTTTTGTTGAAATCGGTTGAAAAATGTAGGAAATCCGATCCAATATATAAACATAATGACACACACACACAACCTGGGTTTTATAATAAGTATATATATGATGATTAATCCCATAAAAAAACTAATTTTTCCTAGAAAAATTACCAAATAGCAAGTGGGCAAAGCCTGCTAGTATATAATAAAAGATATAGTTTTAACGTATGTTATATTTATGGATTAATATCAGGGATAGTGTATAAATATAAAAGTGGGTATTGAGGTTAGTACCCAACAGCATCAGTGCATTTCATGCTTAAACACAATCCAACCATCACCACTCACCCAATAACTGTAAGGATAATACAATATTACCCATAATACACCACTGACCAGCATATATAAATAATTGAGCTTAAACACAATACACATGGCCTGAAGATTGCATTTAAGCATGAAACACTGTCACTTCTGGTTGTTGTCCGCTTATATATTCTCATCGCTACCACCACCATGAGTGTACAGCCTAAGTGCAGCTGTGTCTGCTATCTGTTTACATTTTGGGTAGATCTGCACCTGGTGTCCAGGAGGACATCTTTCAGACTTATATTCTGTGCTTATAGGAATATATACTTGACAAACACGGTGGATAAAATAAGTACTGGTTTATTGTAAAAATCAGTACAATAAGAAATAAGGTAACAGTTATACGCACAATCGTCATGTCAATCCTACTATTGGAAGGTCGGTAGTTCTCGCATTGAGTTGTACTCAACAGATCCCAGCAATCTACCATAGTCTGTTACTACTTTTAATGTAGTTGACAGGTTATTCCATTACATCACAGACCAACCTACTGATATAGTCGGATTTGATTAAGACCCTCTGATATTTCCTGGCATGAATTCTATGCTACTCTTTATAAAAATTACTTGTTAGATTTAAAGGGTAAAAGAATTGTGTATTTCTCACCCTTCATAGGGGTCCGTTATAAAACCTAGGTAAAACAAAAATTTCGAATGGAATTATTATTTTTGAATTTTTTTGTAAGGCAAATGGACCCTCTCCACTTATAACATCAGTACAGCATAATCCTCTCTGCTTTTGGCCTTGTGCCATACTAAGTGATGTCTAAGGAGACTTGTGTTTAAACCTAAGTTTGTGGCTCTATAGAGCTTAAAGGTTTTCATCTGTCAATATTTACATACCTTTGGCTTGAATTGGCTTTGGAAGTATTATGTTTTATTTGCCTATCTCTATCTGAATCTGTCTGGGTTTATTATTCTTTCTGTGTTTTCTATTATTTTTTTTTTTCCCAGCCTGTGTTAATAAATCAACTTCCCCAGTCCCCCCCCCCATTGACAGATATAATATTTATTCTGCATCACTTGCTCCCTAGAGCCCGCTCCCCCAATCTTTGTGTCCCTGCCCCAACAAATTACACTCTCGTGCAATCAATATAGGGCTTCTCCTTCCCAATCCACTTGCATTGTAACCAGATGCTCTCTCTCTCTTCTGTTTGCTCAATAATCTTTGTCCACTTCTGTGACTTCTTTTCTCTCTCTCTCTAGCCCTTCTTTTGTTCTCTCTCTCTCTCTCTAGCCCTTCTTTTGTTCTCTCTCTCTCTCTCTAGCCCTTCTTTTGTTCTCTCTCTCTAGCCCTTCTTTTGTTCTCTCTCTCTCTAGCCCTTCTTTTGTTCTCTCTCTCTCTAGCCCTTCTTTTGTTCTCTCTCTCTAGCCCTTCTTTTGTTCTCTCTCTCTAGCCCTTGTTTTGTTCTCTCTCTCTCTCTCTAGCCCTTTTTTGTTCTTCTCTCTCTCTAGCCCTTGTTTTGTTCTCTCTCTCTCTAGCCCTTGTTTTGTTCTCTCTCTCTAGCCCTTTCTTTTTTCTCTCTCTCTCTCTAGCCCTTGTTTTGTTCTCTCTCTCTCTCTAGCCCTTGTTTTGTTCTCTCTCTCTCTAGCCCTTTTTTTGTTCTCTCTCTCTCCCTTGTTTTCTCTCTCTCTAGCCCTTGTTTTCTCTCTCTCTCTAGCCCTTGTTTTCTCTCTCTCTCTCTAGCCCCTTGTTTTTGTTCTCTCTCTCTAGCCCTTCTTTAGCCCTTCTTTTAGCCCTTTTTTCTCTCTCTCTCTCTAGCCCTTGTTTTGTGCTCTCTCTCTCTAGCCCTTCTTTTGTTCTCTCTCTCTCTAGCCCTTCTTTTGTTCTCTCTCTCTCTCTAGCCCTTCTTTTGTTCTCTCTCTCTCTCTAGCCCTTCTTTTGTTCTCTCTCTCTCTCTAGCCCTTCTTTTGTTCTCTCTCTCTCTCTAGCCCTTCTTTTGTTCTCTCTCTCTCTCTAGCCCTTGTTTTGTGCTCTCTCTCTCTAGCCCTTGTTTTGTGCTCTCTCTCTCTAGCCCTTGTTTTGTGCTCTCTCTCTCTAGCCCTTGTTTTCTGCTCTCTCTCAATATCCTCTCTCCTTCTATCTTGCTCCCCTTCTCTCTCACTCTGCTCCCTTTTTCACTCTCCCTCCTCAGATTTTAATCTATTTTGCCTGACTGATCATTACCCCCTACCTTATCTGTCTGTTTAATAAACAATTTTGCAAGTGCCAGAATTGGTCATCGTTCCTTCAAATTGGATTAGTCACTTTGGAGAAGGAACCTGCAATAATGACTGCTGTTACCAACACCACCTTTGGCCAACTTGGCTCATTTCAGACCCTAGGGATAGGTGTGCTTTTACAAGCGTATCCAAGTATGTCTGCTTTGTAAGCACCAGCAACTTCTGTTTTTAGGCAGCTGTCATTAAGCGCAACAGGTTTAGCAGTCTTCTAGCAAGGTGATCCAGAATTGCCTGGTATTGTCTGAACTATGCTTATCTGCTTTTATTGGAGACATGGATAAATGTGTGTATATTTACTAAGCTTAGTCTTGTCTGGAACAAGGCCAGAATAATAGGGTATCCAATGTAGGAATTTGCTAAGTCTATCATTGAAGCACATTTGTTAGTCTCTGTAAATATCCATCTCTCTACACTAATCTTTTGTTCCTGGCTTATTGCCATATCTCGTACAGTCATCAGAATTAAGCAACATTAAGCCTGGTCAGTACCTAGATGGGTAACCATTTGTGAGTACCAGGTGCTTTCAGCTTGGATTTCCAGTGAAAAACTGAAGGAAGACTTGAAGTTTTAGAGTTTGTGATTTGAACTCAATTTTTGGCCCGAATTAGACCTTTGGACGTCCTGGGTTTGACAATAAACTACATCCTAATACCAGCATGACATTTTTGCAAGAAAAATTATTACCAGCAATACACTTTTGAAGTTTCGTGGAGTTCTTTGGATTTCTTCAAAATTATCATTGCTTTTAGTTTTAAGCTGAGTGCTAATTAGAGAGTGTGTAGGGATATTGAGGGAGAGAGAGAGAGTGTGTGTAGGGATATTGAGGGAGAGAGAGAGAGAGTGTGTGTAGGGATATTGAGAGAGAGAGAGAGAGTGTGTGTAGGGATATTGAGGGGGTGAGAGTGTGTGTGTAGGGATATTGAGGGTGGGGGTGGGGTGAGAGAGCTAGCTTAAAAGTCTGCAAGGTACAGCTTTTGAGCTATTAAATAAATAAATGAAATCTGTTGCGGCTAAGTGACAATAAACCAGAATTTTAGACTTTTCCTGTTGCAGGCTTATATTAAGTCCCAGTTGGGATTGGGGTGGGTTCTGAAGACATGGATAGTTGAAGGGAAAATTAAAATTTAATCCCTTATAATTTATGGAGTGGATGTGCAGGTGGTGTAAATGATTGTGGCTTGGAATAAGAAATCAGAGAGCAGAGGTTCAAATTCCAGTTAAGTTTGTCACATTCACTTATGTATGAATGAATTTATCTCCTCCCCCAGTTATGGGTAAAATAGTAGGACATGTATCTTAATGCAATAATCATGTGCAAAAGATAAAGAATTATTACAATCTAAAATGTTTGGCCTTTTAAATAAACCATAAAGGCTTGATAAACCATAAAAAACAAATCAATTAATCAATAATGTATATACTCTTGAGTATTCTCAGCTTTGTGCAAGCCTACATGAACGTGAATAGAAATGTAACCTGGGGTCTGTCTATATTTCTGAGATGAGGTATTATGTACATTATTTACATTATTCGGACTATTGTCCTCATCTTTGTCGCCATATTTATCACAACGTTTTGGCCGTTGTATGCTCCGGCCTTCTTCAGGTGGTTGGAATTTCAAACTGAACCCATTATTTCGCTCACTGGGGTAGACTGTTAGCAGGAGATAACTGATAACTGACATCCATCAAACATGGCACGTGGAACTAGAACAGTCTACCCCAGTGAGTGAAATAAAGAGTTCAGTTCGACATTCCAACCACCTGAAGAAGGCTGGAGTGTACAACGGCTGAAACATTGTGATAAATATGGTGACAAAGATGAGGACAATAGTCCGAATAATGTAACCTGGGGGTTATGTATTCAGTCGGTGGAGAGGGGACTTTAGATTTTACACAACAATGGTGCATTCCTAATGAAACTGACCATTATTGGTCTGTGGGACAAAATAGTCTTGACATAAGGCTATGAGGTTTGAACACACTACCCCATCATAACAAGACTGGCTCATTAACCATTACTGCACATTGAGGTACTTGATTAAAATACTAAGCATGACTTAGTTTTGGGCTTACAGCCACATCATGTTGAGACACTGGTTCCCATGCAACCACCAAAGTTAAGCAACATCAAACCTGGTCAGTATCTAAATGGGTGACTGCTTCGGGATACCTTGTGCTGTAAGGTTGGATGTGCAGGGGGTATAGTGGATAATGGCTTGAAATTGTTAATCGGAGAGCTGAGTTCCAATTCACGTTGGGTTTATTATATTCACTTACATGCAAATACCCTTGAGAAAGGTATGAATCTACCTCTTCTTCCTCCCCAGCTATAGGTTAATTAGTAAGACTTTTATCACTAAACCAAAAAAAAAAAAATCTTTCCAATCCAAGTTTTTGTACCCTCTGCTGTGGCCAGGTATTGAACTCACAACTCTTTGGGTCAAGTCACTTTTTGGATTACTTCAACCAACGCTTTTATTCACTGGACCATGTGTCCTTGAATATGGCAATAAAGATGAGGACAACAGTCCAAATGGTGTAAATAGTTACAATATCTCATCTCAGAAATATAGACAGATCCTGAAGAAGGCCAGAGCATACAACAGCTGAAACATCATGAATATGGCAATAATGATAATTTACAATAAATATTGGAAAGCTGAAAACAACTCTGAAAAGCAAACTTGATTAACCCTTTGCCTGTCCTGCGCATCATATGTGATGCACAGGGTATGTGATTTCCATGTCCATGCATATGTGGGACACACAATTCTGCTGTGGTCAAGTATTGAACTTGCAACTCTTTGGGTTAAGTCACTTTTTTGATTACTTCAGCCAACACTTTAATCTACTTGGCCATGTGTTTGCTACGTCAGAGTTGAATAAAAACTTAGTTAAGGTACTAAGGGGAATTAACTGAAACTTATATATCCAAGAAAGGTATGGCAAGTGGAATTAGAACAATCTACTACTGTGGGCTAAATAGAGGGTTTCATTCAAAGTTCAACATATATTGGCTGAAGAAGACTGGAGCGTATAATAGCCGAAACTTTGTGATTATGGCAATAAAGATGAGGACAACAGCCCGAACAATGTAAATAGTTACAAAAGTTCATCTTGGAAATCTAGAGAGATGTTAAGTTTCTTCTCTTGCACTTCTTTTTTTTTTTTTTTTTTCTTTTTTTTGTCTTTTTTTTGTCTTTGTCTTTTTTTTGTCTTTTTTTTTGTCTTTTTTTTGTCTTTTTTTGTCTTTTTTTGTCTTTTTTTTTTTTTTTTTGTCTTTTTTTTTTTTTTTTGTCTTTTTTTGTTTTTTTTTGTGTTTTTTTTGTCTTTTTTTGTCTTTTTTTGTCTTTTTTTTGTTTTTTTTTTTGTCTTTTTTTTGTCTTGTTTTCTTTTTTTTTGTCTTTTTTTTTGTTTTTTTGTCTTTTTTTTTTTTTTTTGTCTTTTTTTTGTTTTTTTTTGTCTTTTTTTTTTTTTTTTTTTTTGTCTTTTTTTTTGTCTTTTTTTTTGTCTTTTTTTTTTTTTTTTTTTTTTTTTTTTTTTTTTTTTGTCTTTTTTTTTTTTTTTGTTTTTTTTTTTGTCCTTTTTTTTTTTTTGTCCTTTTTTTTTTTTTTTTTTTTTTTTTTTTTTTTTTTTTTTTTTTTTTTTTTTTTTTTTTTTTTTTGTCCTTTTTTTTTGTCCTTTTTTTTTTTTGTCCTTTTTTTTTTTTGTCCTTTTTTTTTTTGTCCTTTTTTTTTCTTTTTTTTTTTTTTTTTTTTTTGTCCTTTTTTTTTTTCCTTTTTTTTTTTTTTTTTTTTTGTTTTTTTTTGTCTTTTTTTTTTTTTCTTTTTTCACTTCTTGCTTCCCAGTCAAGTTTGATCTTCAAAAATTTAAATACAATGTCAATCGTTATCTTGTCTCCTTAATTCCTGTTCTTTTGTTGATCCCCCTCTTTAATAGTAATTGTTTTTTCTCTTTCTCATCTTCTCTCACACTTGGTAACCCTTGCATTTTAGTGGCTTTTACTACCTTTGCTTCGTGTGAAATGATTAAAAAAAAAAAAAAGGGAAGTGTTGAATTAATTTTTTGTTTTAATGAATATTTTTCATCAACTTGCAACAGTTTCCGCAGCGTGTGCCGCATTTGTCAGAAGTTGGGATGTTTAAGGCGTATTTGCAATTAAATTCTCCAGAAATCAACATGCGTTGATTTTAATGAAGTAGAAATTTAATAAAGATAAAAATGTTTCTTTTGGATTTTAAAACAATTTTGATGCGGAATTTGAACAGTTAATTTCATTTTGGTAATTGCCGTTAAGTTTAAAAAAAACAATGATGTCATTTTATTTCCGTGTTCCTAAAAAAGTGATAGGAAGATGTGCAGGATTGAAGTTTTTGATCTCTGTTGACAAAATATGAAACGTTCATTGACATTCTCCCCCTCCATACCAACCCCACCCCAGTATATTTTAGTTTTATAAATTTTTTTCTTTGCATTTTTTTCTTTTCTCCTCTTTTGCATTTTTTCGTGTCCCTCTCTCTTCCTCTCTCGTGTCCCTCTCTCTTCCTCTCTCGTGTCCCTCTCTCTTCCTCTCTCGTGTCCCTCTCTCTTCCTCTCTCGTGTCCCTCTCTCTTCCTCTCTCGTGTCCCTCTCTCTTCCTCTCTCGTGTCCCTCTCTCTTCCTCTCTCGTGTCCTCTCTCTTCCCCCTCTCTCGTGTCCCCTCTCTCTTCTCTCTCTGTCTCTCCCTCTCTCTCTCTCTTGTCGCTCTCTCTTCCTCT
Source organism: Acanthosepion pharaonis (assembly GCA_903632075.3). Lineage (NCBI taxonomy): Eukaryota > Metazoa > Mollusca > Cephalopoda > Sepiida > Sepiidae > Acanthosepion > Acanthosepion pharaonis. Next base: position 549,721 of record CAHIKZ030000346.1, read on the forward strand.
CTCGTGTCTCTCTCTCTTCCTCTCTCGTGTCTCTCTCTCTTCCTCTCTCGTGTCCTCTCTCTCTTCCTCTCTCTGTCTCTCTCTCTTCCCTCTCTCTGTCTCTCTCTCTGTCTCTCTCTCTCTCCCCTCTCTCTTGTCTCTCTCTTCCTCTGTCTCTCTCTCTTCTTCTCTCTCTTGTCTCTCTCTTCCCTCTCTCTTCCTCTCTCTCTCTCTTCCTCTCTCTCTCTCTCTTCCTCTCTCTCTCTCTCTTCCTCTCTCTCTCTCTCTTCTCCCCTCTCTTCTCTCTCTCTCTCTTCCTCTGTCTCTCTTCCTCTCTCTCTCTCTTCCCCTGTCTCTCTTCCTCTCTCTCTCTCCTCTCTCTCTCTCTTCCTCTCTCTCTCTCCCCTCCCTCTCCCTCTCCTCTCTCTCTCTCTCTCTCCCTCCCCTCCCTCTCCTCTCCCTCTCTCCTCCCCTCTCTCTCTCCCTCTCCCTCTCTCTCTCTCCCTCTCTCTCTCCTCTCTCCTCTCTCTCCCTCCTCCCTCTCTCAAAAAATTAAATGAATACAAATGTGAGTTTTTCATGAAAATATTTTCTGTTTTCCTGTTGGACAATTTAATTTTTGTACTCTCTGAACATGAAATCTATGAAATATTTAAATACAAAAAGCTGAAAATAAGATTCTGATGTTTGGTTACGTCGTATGAGCCAAAGCCTTTTCAGCACCCTCCTTCTTCTATTTATTCAATCTAATTCTAAAATACCATTACACGCTCGATTAATTTATGGGATTGTAAATCTGAGTCACTGTAAAAATGAAAGAAAAATAAAAACTTATTTACAATTTTTAAATTGAGGATGGTTAGGGCTTTTTGATTAAAAAAAAAAAAAAAAAAATTTCTTTAAGCAACCTACCAAACCAAGGTGGTTGTCTCCATGCACGTATATCTTCAGTGTAAATGTGCCTTTGTATTTCTAAAATTAAGTGAAAAAGAATTATTACACATGGTGGATTTATTATGCAAAATATTAAAACTTAATCGATTTCTGAAATACTAAATTCTTTCAAATAAGCAATATGACTTTTGTCTCTGTAAGTTATCTGCTGATGTATCAATGATTATTGCTGAAAGAATCTATGAAGAATAGTGAAACTCGGACTGTTGCTTTGCATATTTTGAAGGCACTTGACAAAGTTTAGCATACCAAATTGAAAGATTGTTATTTCTGAACAAATTTTTGAAGGACCACTCTTCTAAATTTTTTTACATTAATGCAGGTGTCCCCCCCCCCACCACAAGGCTCTATCGTTTGACCGAAGTTGTTCTTAATTTTTATAAATGACCTTCCTGAGGTCATCAGTTCTCGACTCAATGTCTATTTTGATAATTTACTCCTGTCTTAATAGTAAGTCTGATTGGTTTGATAAGATCAAATTGGCAGCTGATTTAAAAAAAAAAAAAAATGACCTACAATCTGTTGTTAAATGGGACAAGGAGTGGCTTGTCAATTTTTTTTTTGCCTTCCATCAGCATGACTGATGCTAACCTCCAGGAGAGAGACTACTTGCAATTTCTCGGACTAACGCTTTTCTGCTGGCATGATGCGGAAAGATTATATTGAGTCAGTTACTGTGTCTGTTGATAGGGAAGTCTGTTCACTCTGTTGTGTTAGACCATTTTTCTTGCCAGAATCTCTTACACATTTATAAACCTACCTTTCATCAATGCTTTGAATATTACTGTTATGTACTTGATAAACTCCAAAGAATCTGCAATGTTAATAGTCCGGACCTTGCATCAGTCACTTTCCTACCGTTGTAATGTAGCTTTCCAGTGTGAGAACAAATTAGGACCTCATAGAGACTCTGAGGTATTATGGTGGCTATCGTCATGGCTATTGTGATATGTTTTGGGTCACTAGTCATGGCTATTGTGATATGTTTTGGGTCACTAGTCATGGCTATTGTGATATGTTTTGGGTCACTAGTCATGGCTATTGTGATATGTTTTGGGTCACTAGTCATGGCTATTGTGATATGTTTTGGGTCACTAGTCATGGCTATTGTGATATGTTTTGGGTCACTAGTCATGGCTATTGTGATATGTTTTGGGTCACTAGTCATGGCTATTGTGATATGTTTTGGGTCACTAGTCATGACTAGCTAAGTTTTAAGATAGGACAGATTGAAGACCAGCTTTCCCCCATCTCCCTGTTTGGCCTTGTGCCGCATCGTTCTATAAAACAAAATAAATATTTGCTTTCATCTTTGGTACCCCACCCAAGACAAATTGTACATAAGGGGACTAGTTAGGACTTCATAGAGACTCTGAGGTATTATGGTGGCTGTAGTAAGAATGTTAAGAACGTGTTGTTTTGGTGTAAGGAATACTGTGTTATGCTTGGGTCATTTGGCGGACTTTGTGAAACAGTTGGACGTGCGAATAGACTGGCAGACCAAGAGGCAGTTGAAGTAGGCGCGTTTGATTTGGGTGTCCGTTTCATGACTGCCCGGTGTAACGGCCAAGAAAAGGAGTCTTGCAATTCATTTCTTTGAGGCGACCGACGGCGAAGAATAACAGCTGGTTTGCCGGTGAACCCTCTCGTTACTTTTTTGTTTTTCTCTCTTCTTTTTGCTACAATTTAACCATAAGTTCTATGTTAGCAGTTTCTTCTATCGCACTACTCGTTGGTTTCTTGCTTCCCAGTCAACGTGTTCAAGAATTTAAATGCAATGTCAATTGTTATCGTCCATTTTAATTCCTGTTTTTTTATTGTTCTTTCTTTCTTTCTTTTTATGATTTCCAGTGGTTCTCAGAAATCAGAACATTATCATTGATAACTCTCTCCTCCAATTTACAGACCTTAGTTACTATATGCGTAATACTTGATATAATGCAAAACTTTCCCAATGATAAAATCAGTCAATAATTAATTATAACTATTTATACTGGGACCCATGCCTGCAATTACAAGTAATGCATAATAATATTCTAAATTTTGAAATGTATTTTTGCATAGGAATTTTTAAAAATTTTCTGCCTCACCTGGTATCCTCTTCCACCGCAACTGTGAGGTGCACTGTACTGTTTGAGAACCACTGTAGTAATCTTTTGCATTTCAGTGCCTTTGTTGGGAGTGAAATGATTAAATAAAAAGATTTTGAAAGTATTTTAAAAACCAAAAATGGCTTAATCAGGTTATCTGAGATCCTGTTGGTTTATTGTTCTCTCCTTAAAACTGTTTTTATTTTTCTCATATTCTTCCATACTCTGCGACCTCTTGCATGTTAGTGGCTTGATTGCCTTGCTGGGGTTAAATGAGTGAAGAAAAAAAAAAAAAAGTAAAAGGTCTTCCTTTATAAACAGCAAATTTGAAAAAATTTTTATCCACAAATCTTTCTCAGTATTTTTTTTTTTTATTATTTAGAGACACACACACACACACACAAACATAATTATAAATTTTTATGCTTCAGATATTTTCCCAATTTAACGCTGTTTTAAGCACTTGCTGAACACAAAAATTGTTTTTTTTTGTGAGTGCAGTAATGTGTTCATGCATCATTGCTTGCATGAGCAACTCTACTAGAAATTGGTGCAGTGACAGGAATATCTGCGGTCTGTGTTGCCTTGAAGTGTATCTTTTAGTCTTTATGCATTTCCATAATAAATATGCAGAAGTTTAAAATTGGGTTTCTATGAATGCAGTCTTTTTTTTTTTTTTTTTTTTTTTTTTATAATCATTTCATCCTAAGCGAGGCAATAAAGCCACTAAGATGCAAGGTGTTACTGGGTGTGTCATTAAGGAAAGATTACAATGATGTACATTTATTTATTTATATATATATATATATATATATGTGTGTGTAAGTGTTTCTCACCCCTTTTTACCCTTGTGTAACCCTTAGAATAAATTACATATCTCAAGAAACCCCTGTACAAAAACAATTCTAAACTCAAACGTAAAAAATAAACATAAGTAACCAATATATATATATATCTCTATCAGAATGAAAACAGATAATTATTGTATCAGGTTTTTTAGGTTTTTTTTTTTTTTTTTTTTATCCTTTACTATAAATAGTATATTAATATTAATGTATTTTTTAATAACATAATAGGTTAGATAGGATGATGTCAATCTTACAATAACCAGGAATATATTGTGTGTGTTTAGTAATATTATGTATATGAAATTAAATAAGTCAGAAGTGCATTAGCTTATCTCACCTGTTCTCAAAGAACCCTTGGGGATCTTTTTGCAGGAACTTAGGGTTCCAGGAGAACCCCAGTTGGGAAATTGTGTGTGTGTGTGTGTGTGTGTGTGTGTATATATATATATATATAATAGATGGATCAAGTCTGACAATTATGTGTTATATTAATGGTTACAATTTATTTAAATAAATGCTCTGTGTTTTGAATAAACAGTATTAATTACATTTACTGGCCTGAATGTTCAAGAATTTTTGTAAATAAATATGCATTCTCTAAAAGGTATTGAACCTGTGTCCTATACACAACCATCAATTGATCTGATGTGCTATACCATTCAGATATAGATAAGTGTCTTGTTAGCAAAGTCCAAATTACTCTTTATAAATAAATTTTCAACAAGTTTTCCTGAATGATCATATCTGCTCAAGAAATGAACTGTGATGCAAAATTTGACAAATTATGAAATGGATTAAATCCAACAATTATTTTCTGTTTGTTATTTTTATAGATACGTTTCAAGTAAATACTGTTTTTTTTTTTTTTTTTTTTTTTATTTTTTTTAAAAATAAACTGTATTACTAACATTTACTGAGCTGAAATCTATATTACACACATCAGGTGTAAAAGCAAAATTGTCCAATTGTTAGATTAAGCTCTGAACTGTTGTCTTAGAAATGATTAAAAATATCTTTGTTCCCCCACTTTCTTTGCCCCCCCTTCTTTGTCTTCCACTCTTACATTTTTCTTGCTTTATCCATCTTTTGATGATTCAAATTTTAGTAAAGTGGAAGAAAAGACTGACTTAAGACTGTAACGTTTGCATCTTCATTATGAGAATAATGAATTATGCATTGCACCCACCGCCCCCACATACAACTGCAATGTAATTAATGCACTTGTCATCCCCTCTTTCTGTCTATACAGACATTATTTGCACGCATGCATATATGCACTTGATGTTGCTTCATTATACACCAAAATCTGTCAACTGCTTGAGGCTGTGCAAAAAATAATTTTTGGAATAGATGAATTCAGGGTGGGTGGTATTGAATTTGGGTAGGTGATGGGTGTGGCATGCAGGTGATGGTTGGGGGGAAAGTATACAGAAGCTTTTCTTTTCAAGTTGAATACATTTCTAGGGCTGTTGAGTGTATTTAAACAGTCAACTGTCATATTGGCTGGCTAATATAACCGGAACAAATAGTCCCCCCCCCACTCTGCTTCCTCCTCCGACGTGTCATCCTCTGCACATTTTGTGCATGCATAGGCTCTTGAATCTTGTGGGGGTTGGGCATTGGATGTGTGAAGTAGTTATCGGTGATTTTGGTTTGCCAAAGGCAGATGTCACTTTGAAGAACAAAACAATAAGTTAGGATGGCATATATATATATATATATATATATATATATATATATATATATAGTGCAGTTCGATTTATATTACAATGAATCATTCATACAAAAAGTAAATTAGAAAAGTTAATGATATAAAATGGCGAAATCCCTTCGCTAACAAAATTTTAAAGATGTATTAACCTACCAATCACTCGATGTATGTTATGATCCTTATTTTTTAAAATTATAAGCTGTATAAGGTCTTTCTTAAATACGCAAGTACTTTCGACTGTATGTTCAGTCATCTTCCAGCATGGGAATTATTTTGTTTTTGGTGAAATTCAAGTAGCATCCGAGATGAAAAAATATGCGAATCGATATGTTTGTTGTTTTTAAGAAAAAAAAAAAAAACACATTTACATAAAAAACAATAATTTCCATGGAACTACTATAAACTCTTTCCTTATATATATATATATATATATATATATATATATATATATATATATATATATATATATATATATATAATCATTAGGTTATTTCACTAATAATAAAGTAATTCAGCGAGTCTAGAAGAATCCTCAACAAAATGCAGAAAGCATTGGATGGCCGCTTCATTGGATGGCCGCTTTTTTTGGGACTCATCAGTAGTACGCATCCACTACTGTCAATTTAACCCGGACTGTTGCGATATGACGCAAGAGTCATGCTTATTAGACTAACGGGTCTTGGTGATGAAGATGTAATAAACTAGATTCTATATAGCGCCTGCTCTTCACAAATTCTATTGTGTGACTCATTCAAGTCTACTTATACCAACGGGCTGTGTCCCTGTGAGTCACATGTCCATCCAGAGCATTAGGATCCAGTTCAAGCAAGGATAGATCTATATATATATATATATATATATATATAGGATTGGTGTATATGGAATAAATTCCAATATCCCCCCAAAAAAAAATATACTGTTCTTAAGAGTGCTCAATACAGAGTAGAGCAAATATTTATTTGAAAATTTATAAAATGTTATAAAATCACTACAAAAATAGCCATTTTTTTTTTATATATATATATATATATATATATATATATAAATTAATTGATTTAAAATATGGTTTTTTTCTGCTACACAGTTCCAACCATGTTTCAAAAATAGAAGCTTAAAACCCTGAATTTAATTTTGCAATTAAATTAAAAGCATTAGTTCCATTTCATCTTCAAGCGAATTTTTAGTAACTTTTTCTATATATATATATATATATATATATATATATATATATATATATATATATATATATATATATATATGTAAAGAGAGGAGAGAGAAATTATTAGGGGGATTTGAATAATCGTAATTCATTGAGTCTAGGAAAATCTTTTAAATGCTCTGGATGGAGTGGCTTGGGTCGAGATGATGTGAATTGCGGGCAGTGGGCACAGTCCCTTGGTATGAGTCGCATAACAGAATTTGTGTAGTGCAGGTGCTATATCGAGTCTACTTTGTTACATCTTTATCGCCACGACCCATTGGTCCAGTGGGTATGACATTTGCATCATCCTGTCATCAAGGAATGTGCTTTCTGGACAGGGGTTTTTTTTTTTTTTTTTTTTTTTTTTATATAATTCTGTTTCACACCATGCAAGAGAGTAAAGCCACTAAGACACAAGGGTGTGTATAGAAGGGATAGGTAAAGTCGGCTGGAATGCATGCAGCCAGAAGGGAGTTCTGCAAGCAAGAAGTGCGTAAAAAAAAAAAACTGTTAGCATAGAATTTAAAGTTACATCTAGCCAATTCAGCCAGAATGTTGATGTTGATGTTGATCTTTGCTCTTCCCCTGTCTCTTTGTCTCTCTTTTCCCCTGTCTCTTTTTTTGTCTCTCTTTCCGCTCCCCTGTCTCTTTTTTTTTTCTTTCCGCCCCCCTGTCTCTTTTTTTTTTTTTTTTTTTTTTTTTTCCGTTTCCCCCCCTGTCTTTTTTTTTCTCTTTCCCCCCCCTCTCTTTTCTTTTTTTCTTTCCGCTCCCCTGTCTCTCTTTTTTTTTCTTTTCCGCTCCCCTGTCTTTTTTTGTCTCTCTTTTCCGCTTCCCCCTGTCTCTCTCTGTCTCTCTTTCCGCTCCCCCTGTCTCTCTCTGTCTCTCTTTCCGCTCCCCCAGTCTCTCTCTGTCTCTCTTCCGCTCCCCCCAGTCTCTTCTTTTTGTCTGTCTCCCCCCCCCATTTCTGTCTGTTCCCCCCTCTCTCTCCATCTCCTGG
>CAHIKZ030000346.1:565000-587500 GCA_903632075.3 Acanthosepion pharaonis
GTTTTACAAAGGCATAAGTCAGTAGGGTAAAAGAATCTAGATTGCAACATACAGTGCATAACTCACCTCTTCACCGACAAAGAGCAGAGTATTGGACCTATGGTCCAAAGTAGTATTCTTTTATTGGTATAAGGAAAATTTGCGATTGGATGAAACTGGTACAGAAGTCTGAACAATCACTATATTTCCAGGCTGTTGAAGCACTGGTTCACATACAATCCCTGAAGCTAAGCAATGTTGTGCCTGATCAGTACCTCGATGAGTGGATAACCATTTGGAAAAACCAAGTGCTACAAGCTTGGATGGGCAGGTGGTTTTATGAATAATGGTTTGCAATTGTAAATCGTGGAACCAAGTATGCTCTGAGGTGAAAGTGGTTAAGAAAACCTGCTGGTGGCTATTGTGATAGTTTCCATGAGGATATAAATATTATTTCCAGTGTAAATAAAAATTTACTTGCTTTTTTTTTTGTTCTGAATGTCACAATAGACCATTGGTCCCCAAATGGTGTGGTGTGCCTCATAGGTGCAGCACAAGAGTATAGCAGGTGAGGCAGAATGGATTGAAAAACAATAAAATAAAAAAAAAATGGTTGAATTTTATTTATTTTTTTTTTAATTTTATTTTTTTCTCAGCTTAAAACAATGTTTCATATTTTTTTTCAATGAAACAAATACTTATTTTTATTTACCAAACATACAAAAATGGGTAACTTTCTTTTTTTTTTTTTTTTTTTTTTTTTTTTCTTATTTAAGGACTCAGTCTTGGTAAGATTCTAAAATGCTGATTTGCTTGGCACTCATGGAAGCCTAAAAATGGATTGGGTTGTCATTAATCTCTGGCTTATTTATTTTCTTTAAATTCACTAATTTCTGCTTCAAATTGCTTACTTTTCACAATGCATGGCTTCTTTCCCCACTTCTATCTTCCCTTTTTTACTGAAACCAAGTAGTGTCTTTTCCCTTATTTCCAGACAATATTGAATAGGCCATTATTTATAAATTATTGGCAAGGCATCAAAGGAGAGACAAACCCTGTCATAATAGGATAATTTTTTTTTTTTTTTAAATAAAGAATATATTTCTTCAGAGAAAAAATTACAGTGAAGGTTTCCTGTTTCTAAATTACCTGTGCCATTCAAAAAAATAAACTGGGTTGCATTTGGCAAATGGGCTGTAATTTTCCCATAATTGGTTTAAACTATCAATTATTTTCTCGGATCAGTGATTAAAAAGGCTTCAAGGGAATGAATCCATTTGGTCTTAAAGAAGGCACTTCACTCATCATGCCCTGGTGACTGGCTACAGAAGCACTATGATCTTTACCAAATTAAAAAAAAATATCCCTTAAACTTCCAATAGAAGCAACAAAAGAAATTATTTACATTATTTGGACTATTGTCCTCATCTTTGTTGCCATATTTATTACGTTTTGGCTGTTGTACGCTCCGGCCTTCTTCAGGTGCTCAGAATGTCGAACTGAACCCTTTACTTTACTCACTGTTCTAGTTCCACATGCCATGTTTAATGGATGTTAGTTATCATTTATCTCCTGTTAATTTCCCTCTGAAAGTTCTCCACTGCCTTAACCAATGCCTTTATCCACACAGGGCACAGTGGATAAGGGCATTGGTTAGATCCAGTGACAGGACCCAAAGAGTGTGACTTCAATGTGTGTGTGTGTGTGTGTCTCTCTCTCTCTCTCTCATATCCATATATATATATATATATATATATATATATATATATATATATATATATATATATATATATATACTGAAAAACAAACAAAAAATCCTAATATGCGATTATGCTGTTTTAATGTCAATGTCGGACGTTTCGGTCTAATAGACCCTCTTCAGCACATATTCATAAAACATAATTAACCGAAATGTCTGACGTTGACATTAAATATTAAAACAGCATAATTGCATATTAGGATTTTTGTTTGTTTTTTCAGTATATTTTTCTTCATACTGTCGGATCTATATCCATATATTTGCTTGCATATATATATAATATATATATATATATAATGGACTTTCCTATTGGTTTTGACGTGTGAGGATCTGACAACTTAACCAATTGATTCAGTCATGAATTTTGTGCGATAATCTTAAGTGGGATTTAAGAACTACAAGTGATTTTCAAAGGCGGCTGCATATGGAGCAAGAGTGAGGGTTGTGGGATGAGGTCACTGTTAGATTGGCTGACTTTTTAGATCTTGCTCTCGCTTCTTGAAGACTATTCAGACTAGCAGATTGAAAACTATTGAATCTACTAAAACACATTGATCTCCATTCTACCCGCTCCAAGGTTAAAATGCTCAAGGGTGTTATGAGGTATATTGACAGCTGACAAGTTGCTCTTCATCTTGTCTTTGTATCTAAGCCATGGGTGTCCTACATTCCTGTAGCTATGATCTAACTGGCTGAACATTAGGATTTTGGGTGTCCTGTCATCAGACATTCTCAAGACATGACCAGTCCACCGCAACTGACTGTATGAAGAGTCATATAAAATGTGATGATTTTTTTTTTTTTTTTTTTTTTTTTTTTTTTAATCACTTTGCCCAAAGCAAGGCAACAATATCACTAAGACACAAAGGGCTACTGGGTAAAGAGTGTGAAAAAAAAAAAAAAAAAATTCAGGAGGAACCATAAAACTCCTCTTAAACATGGGACAAGGGATAAGGCTCTACTCCTGTTCAAAAGACAGGGAGTGGGCTGTAAATAAATGGTAAATAAAATTTCAATTTAAGCAGGAATAGTGAAGTAGAAGGAACTGGGAACAAGGGATAAGCCTCTGCTCCGGTTCTAAATACTGTGCAATAAGATGCAAGCCTGTTGCTTGGTTTAGATTCCTTATCTTAGATTCCTTATCTTATATAAAATGGTGTATGTATGACAAAGTGGGAAAGTTTTTGTTTCATCTTTTAGGACTTTTTTGCACTAAATTTGTTATGCTGGTGCAACTACACATGAATGAGGGATGCTGGGAATTTTAAATTTCTTTTTTTCTTTATTTTTTTCTAATAACAAAAGTGAGGGAAACAAAGAGTCTAAATGAAATCTTCTAGATTATGTACAAAAAAAAAAAAAAAAAAAAATAAAAAATTCCCAGCATCCCTCATTTGTGTGCAAACACAAAAATAAAAAATAATTTCTTAAGGAATCTCATCTCCCCCCCCACCGTGTTTCCGTCCCCAGTGATCTATCTCTACTATTGACCCCCTTGTGTTTCCTTTTTGAGTGCTCCTGCTTCCCTCGGCATGTTTCCTTTCCACGTTTCTCTCCAAGCACCTACTTTGCTTACCCCCCGCCTTTGTAAATTCAGCAAATTCCATGAAAAGAGTGGTTTTAAGTTTTCCAAAACCTGAAAGTGTAACTGGTTAAATAAATACAGTTATTGCTGAAAAACTTTACTTAAAAAAAATTTCGGAAGATGGAAATGCCAAAAATATTTGCACTTAAACATGAATCAGCCAAATGTTTTTTTTCTCTCTAGTTATTTGCTCTTTCTTTTTGTCATTAATATTTTATATTCTTGTTACATGACACCAAATTAAGTTGTCAGGATGTTTACAAATTATGAAAACTCATAAAACCACTGAGATTCCAAATTTGGGGTTATTTTCAAAAATTTTTATATTGAAAAATGTATTCCTTCATAAAAATCTAGAAATTCTTATTTGCTGACGTTGAAACCATAATATGTTAAAACGTATTTATTTTCACTTTCGTTATTTATTTACAAGAACTAGATGAGGCTGAAAATGGAGTACTGTTTCCCAGTCTTCATTTTTTTCAGTCTGAACACAAGCCAAAAGCATCTCTGCATCCTTGGGGGTGATGAATTATTTTCCCTCGCTACAACTCCTTTCTCAAAGACAAAACATTGCAAGTCTCTCACTGTTCTCTATTTCCATGGAAAGTGTTCGGATAAACTACATAGTTCTACCATTTCTAACCTACATGGCTAAGACTTGCCGTACCATGCCCATTGTAGCGAACCACCCACATTCTCTTTGTATTCTATTAGTGAGGCATAAGTTCTACTCGAGTAGTTTCTTCCCATGAACCCTTGTGTTGTTGAACCAGCTCCCAAGAGGATGCTTCCCCAATCACTCTACTCTTAACCTGTTCAAATCTACAGTTAACAGTTATCTTCCCTAAATATTGCCATAAACTATGCCTTTTACTCTGTAACTGTCTACCTCAAGTGGCTCTTGGGCCTTGTACAGGGCAACTATCATTCCATTCTATGGAGTGACATGCAAGCAGTTTCTTCCCATAAACCCTTGCATTATGGAACTAGCTTCCAAGTGGATGCTTTCCCTAATCACTCCAATCTTAACGTGTAAAATTTTAAAAACTGTTAGCAGGACCCCCACAACCATGCAAAAGAGGAATGCTTATGAGAACAATTATGAAAATATTTATAGAAAAGACAGTGAAGTTATATTACAGTGGTAGGAAAGTGACTGAAGTCGAGATGCCAGGCCTGGGCCAATAATGTTGCAGATTCTTAGTTGGATTTTATCAAGAATCTCTAAATATATAGCAGTTTATATACAGGGTGTTTCAAAAAGAATACGCCAAAATCATCACGTGATATGTCAAAAAAGAAAAAAATTACAAACCTCTAGCATGAACACATGTGTTTTATATACATTCAAGTTTCATTTCATGTTTTATAAGTGCTCAATATGGCCACCACCGGCAGTGCAGACAACATCAAGCCGATATGAGAATTCCTCCCAAACGCGCCTCAGCATGTCACGGTCCACCGTGTTGATTGCAGCTGTTATTCGATTTTTCAAGTCATCGATACTTGCTGGAAGTGCTGGAACATAAAGTTGGTCTTTAACATACCCCCACAAGAAAAAGTCACACACAGTGAGGTCCGGGGATCTGGCAGGCCAAGCACAAGAGAGCAAGGTCTTTTAGCACCTCTCCTCCCAATCCATCGCTGAGGCACGTTTTCATTTCAGATAAGCTCTAACCCCAAGATGCCAATGGGGTGGTGCTCCATCTTGCTGAAAAATGAAGTCATTCGAATCTGCTTGCAGTAAAGTGAATAGCCAGTTTTGGAGCATTTCGAGATAGGTTTGACCTGTTTGTAGCTACAGCGGAAATTATACTAATGACAGCAGTGAAACTGACACACAATCAAACTTTGATAACTACTCTATCAAATAACAACTGATTCAGTCCACTACAATGCTATAGACCTGAAAAAACAGCGTAATGATTTTGGCATATTCTTTTTGAAACACCTTGTATTATAAATGTATAAATGCTTATAAGTTTGGAAGAAGCTGCTCATGCGGAACTTACATCTCACCAATAGAATCCAAAGGGCATGCGACTGGTTCACTACAATGTGTGTGGCATGGTGGGTCTTGAAGGTTAGAACTAGTGGAACTAAGGAATGTAGTTCATCTAACAATGACTGATGTTAAATTTAAATTTTTGAAAATCATAGTTGACAGGAAACCAAGAGGCCAGAAGAGTTCCACAAGCGAGAAGTGAGAATTTTTTTTTTTTTTTTTTTTTGTGATAATGATTTTAGTGATTCAAGTCTTACTATTTAACCCATAGCTGGAGGAAGAAGTGATGGATTTATACCTAATCAGAATTTAATAAACAAATTATAATGTGGATGTAAAGTGGGGGGATCAGTTCTGTATCACAACATATATAAACTGATTCCTCAGTTTGTGGCCATGGTATCTATATATTATAAAAAGATGACCATAAAGTGGCTTCAAGATGGTGATTAATGATTGACATGCCATTTAAAATTTTTTAAGTTAAAATCCAGAAGAGTTCCACAAGCAAGAAGTGCGAGAGAAGAAACTGTTTGCATAGAACTTTGTTACATCTAGCCATTTCAACTGTAAAATGATGAGACCTAGCTGCCAATCTAGTACTGCGCTTAAATTCATGGCTTCAAGATGATTAATGAGTGACACGCCATTTAAATTTTTTGAAGTTAAAAGCTGGAAGAGACTTTCACAAGCAAAAAGTGCAAGAAAAGAAACTGCTAGCATAGGACTTATGGTTATATATAGCCATTGCTACTGTAAATGGATGAGACCTAGCTGCCAATCTAGTACTGCATTTAAATTCAGAAAATGTAGGCACCAAAGACAAATACTCATCAGAAAAATTATCATGAAAATATTAATAGAAAATGCAGGAAGAAGCTACATTATGACTATGGAAAGTAAGTGATGCCAGGTCAGGGTCTATAACATTGCAAATTTTCTTTAATCTGTAAATATGTCACAGAAGCACCAGGCCAGATGTGACAGCAATATTTAATTCATGGATGAATGGTAGTCTTTGTAAATGTGCAAGACAGATTGTTTTTCTCACCAGAATCTAACACAATACAGTTAACTAACTTTATTAGAAGCAGATATAACACTTGATTCAATGTAATCTTTCCACTTCATGTCAGCGGGAAATGTCAGTCCGAGAAGGTGAAAGTAGTCACTCTTCTGGAGGTTACATCAGCTGTACTGATGGGAAGCAGAAACATTCTCTCAGATGATTAAAAGAGAGCAGTTTTATTTTGGAAGCGTTAAAATTAACAAGCCATTCCTTGCTCCAGTTAATGAGACTACAGATCATATTTGAGATTATCTGCCAGTTTGATCTTATTGAACTAATTGCACTTACAATTAAGACAAGAGTAAATAATTGTCACCGACATAGATACAGATTTGAAAATCTAATGACATCAGGAACAATATAGGTGCAAAACTATGAGGTTTTCAAAAGGGGTTCACAAGGTTCACCTGATAAAATAAAATTTCAAAATCAAGAAACAACAAACAATTTTTATAATATTTTCTACATCAGCTGTTTGCCAAGAGGATTATGGTACAATTAAGTTTGTTAATGATCAGTTGAATGTTGCTTCTTTATTTGGAAAATGTTTAACTGTCAAGTAATAACCAATGCCTGTTATTAAGAAAGTGTATATTGGAATCTCTGAACGATTTTCCACTCAGTGACATTGTCAGACTCATTCCCCACCTTCACTTCCTTCTCTTCTCCGCCTCTCCTTTATCTCTCATATTCCTCTTTTCCCCCCTTCTTCTTTTCCTCTCCTTTGTTGCCCCCCCTTCTTCTTTTTCCTCTCCTTTGCCCCCCCCCCTTCTTTTCTCTCCTTTGTTGCCCCCCCCTCCTCTCCTTTTTCTTCTTTTCCTCCTTTGTTGCCCCCCCTTCTTCTTTTCCTCTCCTTTGTTGCCCCCCTTCTTCTTTTCCTCTCCTTTGTTGCCCCCCCTTCTTCTTTTCCCCTCCTTTGTTGCCCCCCTGTCTTCTTTTCCCTCCTTTGTTGCCCCCCCGTCTTCTTTTTCCTTTGTTTGCCCCCTCCTTTGTTGCCCCCCTTCTTCTTTTCCCTCCTTTGTTGCCCCTCTCTTCCTCTCTTTTGTCCCCCCACCCTTCTCTTCTTCTCCTTTGTCCCCCCACCCTTCTCTTCTTTCTCCTTTGTCCCCCCACCCTTCTCTTCCTCTCCTTTGTCCCCCCCACCCTTCTCTTCCTCCTCCCTTTGTCCCTCCTTTTCTCTTCCTCTCCTTTGTTGCCCTCTTCTGGTGGTGGTTGTTTGTAGGATGTCATGTGTCTCTACCGTTTCAAATTTTTCTTGCCGATGGATAGGAAAGTTTCAATGGGACTTTTTCTTGCTTGATGGTTTATCCACTGCGTCATTTGTGATGCAGTTATCTTTTTGAAATTATGTTCATATTAAAACTAAAATAAGGAAGTCGTTAAATCATTAATTCCTGGAATTCATCTCAGATAATTTAAATGTTTTTTAAGGATTTGGTTATTGTTGTGTGTTGATGTTTTATTTGATGCAAGAATTCTGATATTGTTTTTTTTTTCTTTTGTATATTTTTAGGTCGAAAGGAATTAGCAATAGAATATTACAAAAAAGGTATCAGTGAATTGGACAAAGGAATAGCTGTCGATGTCAATGGGCAAGGTAAATCGCTTTCTGTTTCACCTTTTTTTTTTCATTTGTTTAATACAAATATTTTTTTTACAAAAATCTTTCTCAATCTGCATGGTGTTTCTTGAAATATTTTTCTGCTTAATAAATGAAAATTAATTTTATTTATTACTTTTAATGTAATTATACAGATTGAAAAATTATTTTCTAGAAAGATTTTGTTTTTTTTTTTTTTTTTTTTTTTTAAAAAGATTTAGAATAGACATTCTTTTTTTTTTTTGTATTGTTTTTGTTTTGTCTTTGTTTCATTTTGTTTTTGTTTCATTTCGTTTTGTTTTATTTCGTTTTGTTTTGTCTTGTGTTTTTTTCATTTCTCTTTTTGCGTTTTTTTTCATTTCTTTTTTTGTTTTTTTTCATTTTATTCAAAAAAACAAGACGTTACTTGGTTTCAGTGAGAAAATAAAAGTATGAAGGAAGATAGAAATGTTTAATGGCTTTCAGTAAAATGGAAAGTTATCAATTTCAATTTATTTTTTCAATTGTACCCCCTTACTTCTTAAAATAACGGCCAGCATTCATATTTATGATTGTTATTGCAATGTTTTGTTAAGCTAAAGTATTTAATGATGCGATAGGGGTATTTCTATGGATATTTTATTGTTGAAAAACTCGCCATGAACTTATTCAATCATTAATTGAAGAATTAAGATTAATCAAATAGGAAAGTTGAAATTTTCACAGGTCTTTCTATTAAAAAATATATACTTCTGTCTGTTACAGGACCCTATGAGGATTAAGTTCCTTAAAAAGATTAGCTTGTTAACCATTATCCTACGTGTGGATCCTAATCAAGTGGATCATCGAGCAGACCCTGAATTTTCATCTATTGCAATGAACAGGTGTACTTTTAAGGGGCCTCTTGAATACCTATTGGGGCTTAACCCTTTAACATTCAACATGCACAAACCCGCCCCATAAATATTCTCTCAATGCCCAACCTGCCCCTGTAAATATCATCTCTCCATGCTCGACCCGCCCCCATAAATATAAGCTCTCAATGCTCGACTTGCCTATGTATAATCTCTCAATCGCTAAATCTGATGGCAAAATAACCAGTAAGAACCCGACTCCTCATGCTTGGCTTTAATCTTAGAAGAGCCAGATTGGGCTGAAAATGGACTACTACTGCCGTATCTGAACTGGAGCTGCACAGTTTAAATATCCTTGTGGGTGATGAACTATTTTCCATTCTACAATCCATTTTCCCTCAGACAAAACATTGCAAGTGTTGTGCTATTCTATTGCTATTTCCGTGTCAAATGTTCTGACAAGCTACATTCCTTCGTTCCGCCAGTTCAGGCCTTCACATCTAAGACCCACCATGCCACATATACTTCAGTGAACCTGACTTCTGGCCACATTAGGTATTCTGCTGTCATTCATGCAACATGACAAACCTAGCGAATAATATATTTATATAGGAATGGGAGGATAAAAAAATCTACAATAAATAGTGCTCAATGTTATGAAGCAGACCTATAAGTATATATTTGTGAATATGCATAATATCCAATATCAACACACACACATATATATATATATATATATATATAAATTTTATAAGAGATTATAATAACATATTGAAATCACTACACAAAAGCATTCATATTTCAATACTATGATTGTACTTTTTCAGGCAATTCTCAGTAACTTTAAAAATAAAGTGTTACCACTTTTCTGAAAGTTAGAGTGGAGGAAACATAAGGTCAGAATTAAAAGCATACTTGTAGGTATGTCTTGATTAACCAATTAAATGTCAGATCTATGCTAAATAGAAAAGTGAGCTCAGAGGGTGGATGTGGGTGAGTTATTTTTTCATGCCATAATAAACTAAAATTGACAATTACAGAAAATATGTAAGCAACAAATGTATCATGATTGTAGAGAAATTTGACATGTTTAGTTTTTTGAAATGGGGTTGAAGGGAGGGGTAGGATAATCAGATGTAAAGTTAACTGAAAAAATTAAAAAAAAAAATTTTAGAATTGGGAAGTTTCTTAAAGAGACCTGTAGGTAAAATTAATAATGTTCAACATCTATATAAGATTGTAATAATACTAACTGAATGGCAATACATAGCAATATTAAAGCTGAATAAACAAAATAAGGTAATTACCCATAGAGGGTGGACCATTATATACTAATAAATTAAGGTTATAAGAAATGATAATACATAATTTTTAAAATTTAACTATATTTTAAAGTAAAAGATAAACTGTGTAGGCAATTTACAGTTAATTCACTCCTTTGGCCTATAGGGATTTTTTGTTAGTAAATTTGATAATTTCTAATTTTTCATGTAAACATAAGAAGCAAAATTCATTTAAAGATTTACAGGTTCTCGCGTTTTTTAGTATTTTCCATTTTACCGTAGGGGTTTTATTAACTTCTTTTAAGTTCCAAAAATATTTAGAAAGGGACATTCTATTTCTGTAGGCGTTATTGGTGAAAGATAATATATGTTGGTACCACTTAATTTAAAATGAATTCTTGGTACTCCCGATATAAAACTTTTAAACTGTTGGATTTTCTATAGTATAAATAGTGCTTAGGTTAACAAGAGTCAGTTTGACATTTGTTTTGCAATGGACATTAGTTAGAATTTCTACAATTACACTTGTTGGTATTATCAACATTTGTTGCTTTGGAATGGCTATTATTACTCAGGTTTTTGTATTGGTTTAAAATTTTGTTTTTTAATAATTTTTTTCAAGATAATTGGTACAGCTATAGCTTAGTTTTAGTGTATTGCTGTTAAAAATCATACTAAGATTATTTCTGGCGAAGTGTTTCTCAATTAAATGGAGAAACTTTTGCTTTAACTTAGTACTAAACATTTGGTTAAATGGGGTGTTTGCCAAATGATTTTTCTGTATCTATTTTTATTCCTACTATGGCTGTTATGTTTTATATATTTGATGTCAGGGCACTTATAGCCACTATTTTTTTAAGGCAGTGTTATAAACTTTACTATGCTTGTAAAAGACCTCTTCACTGGAAGAGTTATTGCTAATCCAACATTCTATGGAAGAGGGTATGTGTTTGATTACTGATGGAAGGTGGTTAGAATTTGGGTGGATATATATTGGATTGGCATTTGTTTTTATGTAGGGTTGGGATACATTATTAACTAGGTCTAATGTAACATCAAGGATAATCTACTTTTTTAAATTAGTGTTGATCTTAACTTCAAGGCTAAAACTTTTAAATTCTCTGCATTAATTTCCTGATTTTGTCAGTGTTAATTTTTGGAATTTTTCACTAACATGAGGCCATCATCTCTATATAAGCCTATATTCTTATCATAGACAGTAAGATTATATAAGATAAATAAACTAGCAAGGTCAGAAGACTCAGCAGAATCTAACAATTCCATGGAAATATCAAATTGATCAACAGAATTGTTATTGATCCATTGTTCTTTGTTTGGATGAGAACAGATCTTCTACAGTTCATAATAATGTCAGGCTCCTGGAAAGATCTGAGTTCTCCCTGGTAAATTCCAATACCAAAATAAAAAGATCCCTGGAAATAGATTTGTAATAATCCACAATATCAAACTGGATAAATGAACACAATCACACAGTACAGATAATAGTTCGTTGGTATTTAATCCAGTTGGATCCTAGTAATAGCAAATATTTAAACTGATCCACAGATAGCTCAATGTCTTTATTATAACAGAGCCTATATATTTTTTTTCTTTTACGGCAAAAACCAAAATTACCTCAGCATAAGTATAGTCTATTTCTGGCTGATTTGAACCCAGCTGTCTTCAGCTCTTATCTGTATTAATATATATATATATATGTGTGGTTTCACATTGAAACACTAGTTTCTGTATGATCTCCGAAGTTAAGCAACATTGAGCCTGGTTGGTACCCAGATGGCTGGCTGCTTGGGAATACCAGGTGTTATAAGACTGGATGTGCAGGTGGTGTAATAGATAATGGCTTGGAATTGTTAATTGGAGATCTAATTCCAGTTGGGTTTATTATATTCACTTATGCACGAATACCCTTGGGAAAGGTATGAACACAACTCTTCTCCCCCCAACTATGGGTTAATTAGTAAGACTTGTATCATTAAACCATTATTATTTCTAAAAAAAAAAAAAAAATTCTTTCAATCTAAAAACATTTTCTGGCTTTAAATAACTCATAAAGGTTGATAAACCGTAGAAAATGAATCAATCCACAGTGAAGTTTGGTATTCCATTAATGTGAAGTAAGTACTGCCTGAACAGCTTCTTCCCATGAACTTTATGGAATTGACTCCCAAGAGGATTCTGCCCTCGACTATTACTATCTTAACCTATTCAAGTCTCAGGTTCATCATTATCTTTCTCACATATCCTCATAAACTGCACCTCTTACTGTTCGTATGACAGACTTCTTCAGTAACCCTCTACCTTTAGTGGCTCTTGGGCCTGGTTAAGGATGAACATTAGTAAAAAAAAAAAATTCAGAAAAATGGTTACAAGCATTTGTGAGGAGTCAAAAAGAAATTGGAATTTATTTTTGTTAAGTCGAGATAAAATAATGTGTATGTGTGTAACTTTGGAGGGGGGGAGATGAAGTGGATAAAATAACTGCTTTTGAGCATTACTGCAAACATCATGTTGAATTTTTTTTCCTCGTGTGGGCAGGTCACAACAAAACAAAAAAAAAAAAAAAAATTGTATTCTGCAAAAAAGTGTAATGGAAGAATTTTGACTTCTTGCTAAATTCTCTATAATTCTTGGGTCCATTACACTTAGAAAAAAAAAAGCCTGTGTCCTCACCACTCCACACCCCCAAAGCACATGCATTGACTCCACCCTTCAAAAGGAGAGGAAAATAAAATGACTTCTTTTGATTTCTTTTACTGTATTTGAAATATTTCAAGTGGTGTTCATTCACTTTGGATGTTAAACAAAAGTTAAGAACTAATTTGGTTTGTTCATTTCCGAATAGTCATTTATAGCACTAAAATCCCAGATATAAAGTCTAGGTTTATCAAAATAATTGGTATTAGTCTTTGTGATTTTAGTATCTCTTTATCTTGTACATATGTCCACTAATATAAGCACTAAAAAAAAAAAATTTAAACAAGAAATAAATAAAACAGGATACACCAATATTTTCAAAAACTCTAGAAAACCCTGGAATATTCAATAAAAATTAGCCTAAAAATAAGTCCTGTCTGTGACACCAGAAATAATATTGTTAGATTATCTTTTTGACACTCAGAGGTGAAAGAGAGAAAAAAAAAAGGGGGGGGGGAAACAAATATTGAGAGGGTGTAAGGAGACAAGAAAATTATGGTCTTTGTTTTTCCTTGGTGCACACTGCTAGTGGAGCAGGCATGTTTACATTGTAACAGCAGCAATAAAACTGGCTCCATCAAGTGACCACAATAGTATTAACTATAAGTGTGTATGAGCAAAAGGTAGTGTGATATACTTAAGATATGTTATGATGAAAGTGTGGATAATTTTTGATTTACCATATATATATATATATATATATATATATATACACACACACGTGTGTTTATGTGTGAAAATTGAAGTAAACACTCAGAGGTGACAGACTATTTCATGCTAAACACAATCATGTGGCCACTTTTATATTTACATAGGCTCTATCTCTGACATTGAGCACTTTATCCTATAAATATACAATACTTTTAAAACTATATTTCTTCATTCATATGAAAAATATATATAAAATCAATAAACTAATTTACTAATTTTATATTTGTTTTAATCTTATATTCATTACCCCCCCCCCCCCGGACTCCAGAGTTTTATCAACAAGCGTGTTTTTTTTGTTGGAAACTGTGCTCTGATGACCTTTTTTTTCTCTGTTGCCTGGACTTTGTGAGTTTAAATGTGTTACTAGATTGGCATCTAGGTCCCACCCTTTTACTATTGAATTAGTTACATGTAACTTCTATTCCAATAGTTTCTTTTCTCACACTTCCCACCTGTGGAACTCCTTTCCATTTCCATGCTTCCTTGATAACTATAATTTTCAAAAATTAAAATGCAATGTCAATCACTATCTTTCTTCTTGAACCCCTTTCAGCTTTTATCCTTTTCTCAGTCACCCCCCCCCCCCTACCCAGTCTTTTTTTTTATTTCCCACCTTCACTCTCTGTAACTTTCTGCATACCAGTGGCACTCCTGCTTTGCTTGGTGAAAAAAAAAAAAAAAAATCATTCTTTTCACTTGTCAGGAGGTTTATGCAATTGACTGCCATTTTTTGCATTTTTCATTACTTTTATATCAAGTTAGAAAATAATTTATACACTATTAGTGTGAGCTTGACTTTTTTTTTTCTTCGTCTGGAATGTTGCAGTTATTTTTTATTTTTCTCATATTCTTGTCTTCTTTTTACATTCTTTCTATCCCTTTTTCTCTTTTCTTATGAGGATTTTTAGGGTACTAGATCATTGTTTTGTTTTTCTTTTTTTTTTTTTTTTCTTTTTTTTTCCACTGAAATTTTAAAAATCAGGGGTACAATCTATCAACTCGACATAGAGAATCTGAAGTAGACAGTGGCATATCAGTAGTCCAGGCAAGTACCCTGGGCTTGAGTATTATTGAGAGCCAGGGAGAAAATTAATATTTCGCAACATTTCTATTTTACACAATTGCTTCTTCCAACAGTATCACATCATACATCAAATAAAAGCACCCGATCTGCAATGCGCGTATTTACCATTTAATATTTGATTTACAACGAAAGCTTATCATTTCAAGTGGTTTTAGGACTGAAACGATTGCTGGTATTCAAATTTTCCTCTAAACTGAGCAACCCCTACACTCGATATGACTCAATTACAGCCAGTTATTTATGTTTTATGAGGTAAAAAAAAAAAAATGGATGCATACATAGAAAGTTGAATTTTGTAGTTTTACCTAAACATACTGCCTTAAAGAATAAACATTATCTATAGAGGAAAAGCGATGAGGGTAAATTGCAACTCTTCCAGTGGCCTAGTCAGAGTCCTGACCTTAACCTAATTGAAAACCTTTGGATGATAATGGACAGGCATGCTCGTAATAGGAAAGTTAACACAGAAGATGAGCTTTTACACGAATTTAAAGAATGCTGGAAAAATCTGGT
The DNA here is from genome assembly GCA_903632075.3 of Acanthosepion pharaonis. Lineage (NCBI taxonomy): Eukaryota > Metazoa > Mollusca > Cephalopoda > Sepiida > Sepiidae > Acanthosepion > Acanthosepion pharaonis. The sequence continues at coordinate 580,140 of CAHIKZ030000346.1, forward strand.
AAAGAACATTGACTTAATAATTTAGTCTATAGAATGCCACAAAGACTTAAGGGTGTTATTAAAGCAAAAGGTTACCTAACAGAATACTAAATCATTTTTTGACTTGTATAATGTACATATGTACACCTGTATTAATAAATGAATTCTATTACTCATTGTCTTGTAAAAATAAAAAATCAATTTTTTATGGGCTCGTCTATTTTTTTTTTCCTTGTACTGTACGTAAACAAAATTTTGAAATGAAGGTGAATATTTGAAAATATTTAACAAATATTAGTTATATTTACATTAAAAAAAGGGGGCATGTAACTCCCCAGATTATAGTACGATCTGTCTGTGAGTCAACTGCAAATATCAACATTGATAACCCCGGCTAAGAATGCAACCTATCTAATGGTGTGACCTATATATAAATATATACAGGAATTCATTTTTTCAAATATTTTGGGGTTTGCTTAAGTTTGGAAAATATAGGAGCATTCTTTTTTTTTTTTTTTTTTTTTTTTTTTTCTTGCTGAAATATTTTTTATTTGAATTAATGCTTAAATGGCAAAGTGAGTATTTGTTTATGTCTTCACTTAGTCATGATTTCATTTTTCATATTTAGTGGTTAAGTTTTTTTTTTTTTAAGTTTTTTTTTTTTTTTTTTTTTTACCTGGCTTGGTGGTATCTTAGTATTAGGGTATTAATTATGGAAGGTTAGGTTTATAACTGTATAGGCTGTGTATATGTACTAGAATATTTTTGCAATACGCTGACGCATGTTGAAATCGATACAGTATTTAGTGTTGTTGAAGTTTATTGCTAACATTTTTAGTCGAGATTTACAAACTTTACCCTTCGTTCAATTTCGAAAACCAGTCAATGAAATTTGAATAAGCTGATTTGTTTGGAAAAATACTTTGGCAAAAATCCTAGTTTGTGGTTTAATAATTTCTTTAATTTTACAGGACTTCATAGGAAACTTTTTTTTATATTTAGTTACCGTTTACAAACTGTTTTGTTGAAATCCTCATAGTAACTAGTATTAGCACTTAAGTGAATGTAATGGATTCGACTGGAATTCGAACTCGGCTCTGCGATTCCTCAATCCAAGCCGCTATCCATTACTCCACTGTGCCTCCTATACATATATATATAAACCCAGAAGACTGCCCATTAGAAAATAAATGTTGTATTAATTCTGTGGTATACCAATGTACTATTTCATCTACAGAGAGCCCTAGCACTAATATGATATACATTGGGTCCACGAAGAATAATTTTAAAGATAGATGGAGGCAGCATAAGTGCTCTTTAATAATATAAACAAAAAAAATCAGACTTCACTATCAAAATATTTTTGGCACCTGAAGGAAACAAATAAGACACCAAAAGTTAAATGGAAAATTATTGACAAGGCTAGAATATGTAAAGCTTGGGATGACCCATGCCCTTTGTGCCTCCATGAAAAATTGCACATTATTAAACTTCTAAATAATAATAATCTATTAAATTAGACACGAGTTAACGGTTTTCTGTAGGCATCATCAGATTTTTGGTTTGAATTATTAGATAAAAAAAAAAAAAAAATTTATATAACTTGTTTAACAAATAGCCCAATCATCAGTTTCATAGTAGGAATAATTAACTACAAACATGCATACAACATAACACACTTCATAATCCATAGCCCAAGTTAGGAGTTTAAATACCTTACATAAAAGATAACCCTTTATAAAGTCGTCAAAAAACGAGCGTTACGAAAGTTTTTCTTTCTTTCTTTATATGCACAATCCCCTTTCATAAATAAAATAAATAAATAAATATCCATAGACTAGAAAAAATAAACGAAGATTAATACATCTTCCGTTTCATTTTTGACACCCCTAACTTTCCCGACTTGACACCTTGAAAGTATCTCTATACTGCTACTTATTATTAACACCCTACATTCGCCTACCCAATTTAGACAATTCGCCCTAGCTGTTACCATGGGGATTTTGATTTCAATTTTTAAAACAAGTAAATTTCAGATATTCGTTATTCCAACAAAAATTTCACTTGAAGATGGACGGAGCCCATTTTAATTTCAACTCAATTTAATTTAAAGGATTATATTGAAGTTTTTGGCTCTTGTTTTGAAACATGAGACCTCTTATGTAGCGATTTGGAATCATATTTTTAAATAAATAATTATATATATATATATATATATATATATATAAATAAATCTCTAATATTTATAAATTAAAGATAACCGACTAAAGATAAAGCGTGCTGCAATTAATGTTTTTATTTAGTTTTTCCTGTGTTTATACAAGTATTTTTAAGGGCTTTTGAATGTGTAAATATTGGCTTCTGTAATTTTGATTTTGTAGATGTGTTGTTCTGTATTCTTGATCAAACCAAACTCATAAATAATTATATTGGTCATACCACTACATGCCTATCTAGATGACTCACATTACACCTACCCAACCATAGCTCAATTAGGACTGATTTAAATGCACATGGAAATCTACCAAACTCTATCTATAACATACTAGTAGAAAATACAATTATAATAGCCTCATTATATGTAAGAAAAGAGAAAAAAATGGAAGCCCTAATAATAAAAAAGAAAAAGCTAACACTCGATAATAACAAACTATGGACATGGTCACAATACGCTGATGGTATTTGGAAGATAAAACATTTCTGTATATTGTGTGTGTGTGTGTGTGATGCATATAATTAATATGGAAAAAGATGCTGTCAAATGTTTATGTCTTCATTTGTTTTTGTTAAAATGGGTCTAAGTTGTGAATGATAACATCATTGGAATATTTTTTTATTCAATATGAAACTAGTAAAAAAAAAAAAAAAAGAAAAAGACCTGACATTATTTCCTCCCACCCGTCATCTCACCCTCTTCCAGTCTTGGAAGCATTAAGGCTAGAATTCTTTTGTGTTTGTGTTTTCAGTTCCTGATCTTGGAGACAATGAATGTCTGCCGCTGTCTTGCTTTCTATAGAATGGACGAAAAAGATTATCTTTACACCAAACATTAACCTTTTTTGCTTCTGTGATTCCATCTCGAATCCAGACACCCCCTCCCCCATCAAAGATACCCACCCCTCCCCTATTCAAAGACACCCACTTCAAATACATTGCCTTTCATCTTAAAATAAATCTACTCTGTCCAGTCAAAAACAAATCTGCTCTTTTCTTTTTCTCTCCTCCTCCTCCTGTCTCTTCTTTTCTCCTCCTCCTGTCTCTTCTTTTCTCCTCCTCCTGTCTCTTCTTTTCTCCTCCTCCTGTCTCTTCTTTTCTCCTCCTCCTGTCTCTTCTTTTCTCCTCCTCCTGTCTCTTCTTTTCTCCTCCTGTCTCTTCCTTCTATTTCCTCCTCCTCCTGTCTCTTCTTTTCTCCTCCTCCTGTCTCTTCTTTTTCTCCTCCTGTCTCTTCTTTTCTCCTCCTGTACAAAAGGATTTTCTCCTCCTGTCTCTTCTTTTCTCCTCCTGTCTCTTCTTTTCTCCTCCTGTCTCTTCTTTTCTCCTCCTGTCTCTTCTTTTCTCCTCCTGTCTCTTCTTTTCTCCTCCTGTCTCTTCTTTTCTCCCTCTCTCTTCTTTTCTTCGGTTATGGCCACATCAGATTGAAAAAACAATTCCTGCACAATCATCGAAGTAAAGTAATGCCTATTAGATTTGTTAAAGTGTTCAGGTTAACATTTTCTTTTTTATTTCCTAATATTCTTATTTTTCTTCTCTCTCTTTTTGTTTTTTTAAGAATCCATTCTTGGTCACATTAAGAACTTTTCAATACCCAGTCAATTATTAAAAAGAAAATTTTAGGGGAAAAAAAATGTTTGAACGGTCTTTTTTTTTTTTTTTTTTTTTTTTTCTTTTTTTTAAAGCCAACAATAATGAGTTGGTATTGAAAAGTTCTTGACCTAAGGGGTTTTAAAATAAATAAATAAAAAAAAAATTCTGGTTGATATTTATTTGAGTTTTTAGGAAGTGTGCTGAGTTGAGAACTTTTGTGCATCTTCTCGTATTACTGTTTGCAAGCCCTGACAGCCTTGCCACTAAAGCCTGTCAGGACAACCCCCGCCCCAAAGGCTTATGTATCTGCAGTTTTCTTAAATTTTCAATTCCATTTTCTTTGCAGGGGAAGCATGGGAGCGAGCCAGAAGGTTACGAGACAAGATGTCTACCAATCTTGCTATGGCAAAAGATCGCCTTGAAGTTCTCGGTAACTGCATTTGAATTCTTTTGTTTCTTCATATTGAATCTTCCCCATCATCTTGAACAATACTGGAAATTAAACTAAATATTTTATTACAAATTCTACTGACTATGTATCTCTGAATAAGTTTTGTGAAATTCAGCTGACATTGGGATGAAAATTATGGAAAAACTGTCTGTAGTTCATGTTTAGTTTCGTTACTTCCCACATCCAAAATGCATGACTGTAACCAACAGAATCTTGTCGACTGCATTGATGCAACCGAGTTCATGATAATGATTGAGCTAGTAGAAAATACTTGAAGAAAAACCAAACAAAACCTGAACTTTGAACAGTTTATCTAGAATTTAGAATTTAGATATGCAACAATTTATATGAAAATTGGAAAAATACCATAAAAAAAATTAACAGAAAAAAACTTGTTTGGATGAATTCTTGCTTTTAAAATATGACCATAATCTCTCTCTCTCTCTATATATATATATATATATATAATGTGTGTGTGTGCATGGTACTTATTGGAAAGTGCTCAATATCAATGATAGAGCTAATATATTTAGTTGGATTGATTTGATTTTGCGACCCTGGGCTTCATGCTATTTGCGATCATATTGCAAATAGCATGAAACCCAGAGTCCCAAACTCCCATCAATCCAACTAATATATATATATATATATATATATATATATATATATATGTGTGTGTGTGTAAATAATAACTCCTCATCCCAGAAATTCATTCACTGTATGTTACCTAGATCGATATACACTTGAGGGAGGCCAGAGCGCACAACATCTGAAACGTTGTGATAACAACAAAGATGAGGACAATAGTGTAAATAATGATAACTCCTTATCCCGGGAATTCATTCCTTGTATGTTACCCAGATCAATATACACCTGGGGGGGAAAAGGCCAGAACGTGATACCAACAACACCAACAAATAAATTGTTTTTACATTCCGAATACCCTGATAAAAATGATTTACTTTTAGCATTCAAATTCACTCTACCAGCAAATATTAAATTTTGAAGAATATATTCTTTTCAGTAATTCTCACTCTATACAAGGCCCAAGAGTCACTCAAGTTACTGAAGGAGGTCGTTGTATAAAAGGTCATAGTAAGAGATAAGAAGTGTAGTTTATAAGGATATGTAGGAAAGATAACAGTTAACCCAAGACCTGAAGAGGTGAAGATTGCAGTGTTAAGTTTCACCTCATCTTGGGAGTTCTGCAAGGGAGCACTTTGTGGAAAAAAGCAAATTGAGTAGCATGGCTGGTCTGTCAGGTTTTAGAATTGGTGGGACTAAGGAATGTAGCTAGTCAGAATATTTTTAATGGAAATAACAATAGATTAGTGAAAGGCTGGTAGCATTTTGTCTGTGCTGAAGGGTTTGTATGAAAGCTACATAGACACTTTTGGACTCTATCGAGCCTGGGAAGTGAAGACTGTGCAGCTCCAGCCCAGATATGGCAGCACCATTTTAGGTCTAATCTGGCTCTTGTAGAGGTAGCACATGGAGGTGTCCAGTACTTAATGGAGAGGTACAAAAACCTGACACCTTTTTCCAGCCTCTTTAGCAGTCTTGTGTGTGATATATATATATATATATATATATAGTTTTAAGGTCTCCCTCTTTCTTTCTTTTCAGTTTCTCTCCCTCTTTTCAGTTTCTCTCCTCTGTCCTGTCTGTCTCTGTTTTCTCTCTTTCCTCCTCCTCCCTGTCTTTTGTTCTCTCTCTCTCCCTCCCTCCCTCCTGTCTGTCTGTCTCTGTTCTCTCTCTCTCTCCCTCCCTCCCTCCTGTCTGTCTGTCTCTGTTCTCTCTCTCTCTCTCCCTCCCTCCCTCCTGTCTGTCTGTCCTGTCTGTCTGTCTCTCTCTCTCTCTCTCTCCTCTCCCCTCCCTCCTGTCTGTCTGTCTGTCTCTGTTCTCTCCCTCCTGTCTCTCTCTCTCTCCTCCCTCCTCCCTCCCCTCCCTCCGTCTGTCTGTCTCTGTCTTTTCTCACATTTTGTGGCAATAATTCATCATCTTCCCATAATCAAAATATAAAAGGTTTGCTCGAAATGAGATCCTTTAAAATTATGAATTTTAAAATGCTGAAATATCCCTGGAACAAATCAACAGTCTTGTTTGCACAAAAACCCGTATCTTTTTCTATATAGTTAATTGCAATTTATGTCAAAGAAATGAGCGTGTTTTTTTTGTTGGGTTTTTTTTTTTTGTTGAGGGCCCCCATAAAAATATTTATACCTTCCCCCCCTCCCACATTTTACTCTGTTTCCATAATCGTCCCGGAGTGTCTCAGTGTCAGCCCTGCAGTTTAAGCGAATGTTTGATCATGAAAAAAACTTGATTATCCAAGAAAACTAAACCTGTAATAAAAATTGAAAACTGTCCTGGTTTTAGGCTGGGGGAATTATGGTAAGTTTATAAGTATTGATCTTCCATAATATTGTCTTATACCCTTCGTTTTTATATCAAATGTTATGCATATTTGATATTGTTTTGTGAAATATACCCCCTATTTTTTTTTTTTTTTTTTACTTTTGCATGTTTTGTCAATTCAAAATTATTTATTTTGTACTTTTATATATATATATATATATATATATAGTCCTTATTTTGGATTCAATTTCTAAGCAAGCATTGAATTTAAGAGTTTTTTTTCTTTTTATTTTGTAATTTCAAGAAAAATAATTTCTAAATTCTCTTTCTATGAAGAATTGAACATTTTTTGCGGGGATAGGAATTGCTTTATTTAACTTTGGTATTTGCCTCTGCAGAATATACAAAAATGGATCCCCCCCACCCCTGTTATTTAACATAGTATGGGTACCGTTTTGTACAGTCATTGCAATATTATAACTTTATGCCTGATCAAACCAAACTCGTAAATAATGACATTGGTCACACTACTACATACCTATCCAGTTGACTTACATTACACCTAACCAAACAAAGCTCCATTAGAACGCATTTAAACACACACACACACACACACACACACACACACACACAAACCTAACAGACTCCATACATATAAACATACTAGTAGAAAATACAAGCATAATAGCTTCATCCACATGTAAAAAAAAAAATAAAAAAAATAATGGAAAACCTAATAATAAAAAAGAAAAAGCCAGCATTGAATAAC